>APFE030342914.1:129401-255465 GCA_000404065.3 Pinus taeda
TATAGCGAAAATGCGAAGACGACCTATTTGGAGCAGCGAAACCCTAGAATCCAAAGCTCTGATACCAAATGCTATGAAACCAGCTCACAAAAATATAAAAAAGATAGATCAACGCCTTAGAATTCAGCCTCTTCGAGGGGGAAAGCTCCTTTACATTACACAAATGAATGATTCTTTGATGATCCAACTGAAAAAACCTCCTTTCTATATATAGGAGTCTAAGGAGTCACAATATAACCTAGCCAACCTAACAATAATAATATAAAGGCACAAAAATAACAATAGAGGGATTCTATGGGGCACAATAATAACAATATGGGGACAATAGGGGCAGAAGAATATTAATAAGGGATAAAACTACCATAGTAATGGGGTAATCCTAGTATTATAGGGACCTAATAGTCTGCATTTGTCCAACAGTTCATAAAATCATCAATAATTCCTTCTTCTTCACCCAGAACTTCACCCTGCTCTGTTTCACAAATAAACACTTCCATTTCCAACTCAACTTCTCAGATTTTTCCCATTAGCCACCTTACTTGCCTCTATTGTAGCTTCCTCTATAACTTCTGCCACTTCACTGGATTCTTCTTTAATACCCAACCTAATCTTTGGTTTTCCTCTAGTATCATCATCAATACATCGAGTTGTTCTTTCATCTCAGCAATCTCTTTGTTAAGTTCCTCTTGACTTGTTCTCTTGCCATTTTTCTTGGCATCCTCCTTCTTCATATTTCTTCTATTGTGGTCTTCCTTAGAACCTCTGCTATGACTATCAGTAGTCATTTTCTCCTCCATCTCTATCTTCATGAGCTCCTCACTCATTCACTATGAGCTACACTAAAGCCTCTACAACAGCAAGTCCTCCCTACTGCCACTTACCTCTCCAAGCTTTCCTCTGTACTTGGTCTTTCAGCAAGATCTATGGTTCTCTATCTCTGTAACCTCCTTTGAGCACTCTTCTCTACTCCTTCTAGGCTTCAACTCATTGGCATCTCTCAAGAACACGGTTTTCCTCTTGTATTTCAATCACCATGAAATACTTGGTTTTGACCACCTCTTCTTTCAATTAGAAAGTCTTACCAACTTCCTTCACTACTCAGAAATTCTACCCACATCCTTTTGTGGAATTGCCTTTGTGATCTACAACAATATCTTTGTAGTAACAAGTCTCCTTATTTTTATTTATGCCTCATTAAGCTTCTCGCCTCTAAGCTTAGCCTGTTAGCATTTCTCTACTTCTTCCCTCTGGAACCAATTTGAGCACTCCTCACTCTAGATTGCTGCAACCTTCTCACATCCTTGCTGCTACTTATGCATCAATATAAAAATCACACATTCTCCAATCTTCAAATAAACTTAAAACAAAACATGTCATCTCACCTTCAAGATCTCTATGTGATTTTGTTCCACCATCTTCTGTGCTTCGAATGGATTGTGGACTGTCTCTTACATCTGCAAGTCCCAATATTTTACTATACCTTACCTCAGTGTGCTTACTATGTGTCAGATTAAAATATGATCTCCTCTCGCCTGCATAAACATCTTAACACATACTCTATTCTAAATTATTTCAAAGAAATTGTCACACAAAATTTCTTTGTGCTGCCTTAGTACCAAATGTTTCAATTACAATTCTACTCTGATACCACTTTGATGCAGGAAAAGTCGTGTATATCCACAGTATGCATGTCAAATGCATATATCTATTTTTCCCCGGCAATTTAACTCTCTACCGAGTCAAATCTTCAATAATGAATAATGGTTTAAGGCCCCTTTATTAAATCTCTGCAGAATGATTTATTAACTAAACACAGTCTTCCCTTCATCAATCCTTTATATCAGAACTTATTCACATCATTTTCATTAACCTTTCATAAATATCTAATGTACCCTCATGAATTACCATTAAGCCTTATGCTGCACATATGTCCAATCCCCACTCTTACTTTAGTTATTATTAGACTTACCACATGAAACCATCTATTGGCACTTCATTCCTATTATGAATATTTTATAATAGAAATCACAATAAACATATGTAAACCATACCTTTATGCTTATTCCTCAGACTCTGCACATTTCTCAATGCATGCCTTATCGCAATCACACTCTCGGGGTTTCACGGGACTCTTAAGACTTCTCCTTTTGCATCCAAGATGTGATAACACACCCGGACTTCAATGAACATAAACCGTACTCATTACTTTCTCAGGTCTGCTCTTCTATCGTACTTTCACATATCGCATGTTGCATTGGTTAAGGGCTAAGGTCTATCTCCCATAGATATTTGTGATGTGATCAAACCTCTAAACGCATCAGACATCACAATCACTTGTGGCGAGGTTTCATACACAATTAGAATATTGTGATGCGGGATTCAACAACAATCCTTCCATGCGATTTGATCCCATCTGTTGACCTGGTAGATCCAACGGTGCCTGTGCATTAACACTTCATTCTTTCATTCTTCTTTCCAATTGGGTTTTACGCCATTTCTCCAATGTTTCTCTATGGTTTCGGTTATTTTAATGGTTCTTCATCCTACTGTTCCACTGCATGACTCCCTCTTGAACCAAATTCTACATATTATTTAATCACTGTCATTCTTGGATATTACTCTGATCCTTCAATCGAATTTAGGTGATCCATTATGATTCTCTGTGTCATTCTTCTCTCTATGTTTCACCGAACTCTGCCTGCATACATATGTTATACAAAATCTCTAATACACATAGAATTTATCATTCCATATTGAATCACATACTTACACACTCACAATCGAATTCTCTGTATATAAACATATAAACAAATGATTACATATTGAAACTCTATGTTCCTCTCTAGCCTGATTCTTATAATTAGTGGCTTTTGTTTCCTAATCTGCCCATAAGCTTATAGTCACCCTCTAATTAGCTTTGTTATCTATCCAACCATCTAACCTATCCAACCTATCTAACCATATGATTATGCCTTTTAGGCTTACATTTATACAAACGATTCTAAAACGAATTCCTGGTTTAGATCCATAAACTCCTCAACAGAATCCTAAAATCTCTTCCTCATCCCTAAGGATCCTCTCCAATCCAAAAAATCATGAACTAACTCCTAATCCAAGATTTACAATCAATTCTCAAATCCCTCAATCTCTCATCTATCATAAATCCCTCATATTCTCCTACATTCAAGAATATTTACAAATATGTCTCACAATATTCAATTAATTCCTATTCTCATTAAAATCACTCAAAAACCTAAATAATTACATTAATTCAAACTTAAGAAACCAACTTCCTTGGAAACACAAGACCCCCTATGCCTTACTAAATACAATGATATTGTTGAGCTGATTGCTCCTGCATCATAAACACATACCCTGTGGTGCTCCTCTTGTTATCTCTATCATCGACCATATCCACATCAACATATCCCTGTAAAATAGTGTTTGATCCTCCAAAACATAAAGCTTGATTTGTGGTACCTCTCAAATACCTGAGAATCCACTTTACTACCATACAATTCCCTTTTCCTGATTGTTCATATACCTGTTGATAACTCCCACTACATGTGTAATATCAGGCCTTGTGCACACTATTTCATACATTAAGCTTCCAAGTACTAATGTCTATAGAACTTTAGACATATAATCCATCCCTTCATAGGTCTTAGGAAAAATCTCCTTACTTTGAAATCACTAGCCAATGGTGTACTAACTGGTTTTGCATTCTACATATTAAATATGTTCAACAACTTTTATATGTACTCACTTTGAGACAATGTTAATTTGTGATTTTTCTTGTCTCTAGTTATTCTCATACCAAGTATTTGTTTTGCACCACCCAAATCCTTCATTGCAAATGAATTTTCCAATTTTCCTTTGAGCACATTTATTTCTTTCATGTTAGACCCTACAACAAGCATGCCATCTACATACAATAGCAATATAATATAGTTTCCATGATTTTGCTTTTTTAATATAAACACAATTGTTAAAGTGACATCTAGTATAACTTTATTCAGACATAACTTGTAAAATTTTAGATACCACTGCCTTGGAGCTTGTTTTAAGCCATATAAGATCTTCTTCAACCTACATACTAATTTCTCCTCCCCTTTGACATAATACCCTTGTAGTTGCTTCATATAAATCTCTTCATCCAAATCCCCATGGAGAAATGTTTTCATTACATCTAATTGTTCAAGATGCAAATATTTTGTTGCCGCTAAACTTAAAATGGTTTTGATTGAGGTCATTTTAACAACAGGAGAAAATATTTCATCAAAGGTTGTACATTTCTTTTGTTCAAACCCCTTCACAACAAATCTTTCCTTGTACCTCTTTTTATCTCCACCTTCTTCCTTTAGCATGTAAACCCATTTATTCAACAATGTCATTTTACCTATTGACAACTTGACAAAGTCCCAATTCTGGTTATGCATCAAGGAATCCATCTCTTTGTCCATGGCTTGCTCCCACTTCTTCCTAGTTTCTACATGAATTACTTCTTCATATCATTCTAGTTCACCAAAATCAATCAACCATACATAATATAATGAATGAGAGTATCGTTTAGGGGGTCTACTTATCTTGGTAGATCTTCTAACACCATTTTCAAGCATTTGAGGTTCTTTTTGTTGTTGTGGTTGCTGATCATTATGATTTTCAGACACCTTTACTTGTTATGTGATCTCATCAAGCACTGTGTATTCTTTTTTTTTTCCTTTTCTTGTTTCTTTCCCTGCATTTGATCCTTATACAAGACATTTTCATTGAATATGACATCTCCACTCCTAATGATTTTGTGGTTTTCATAATCATATAAGTGATAACTAAAATCATTAACACCATATCCAATAAAGGTACATTTCTTTGATTTTTCCTCAAGCTTTGTTTTGTTTTCGTTATTAATATGGACAAAAGCTTCACAACCGAAAGTCTTTAGAAATGAGTAGTTTACCTTTTTACCTGTCCATGCCTCTCTTGAATACCACCATCCAATGAACTTGAAGGCCTTCTTTTTATTAGATAAACAATAGTATCTACAACATCTTCCCAAAATTGTAAAGGAAATCCTACATGCAATCGCATGCACCTTGCACGCTCCATGATTATCTTGTTCATTCTTTTTGACAATCCACTTTCTTCTAGTGTTCCTAAAATTGTATTCTCTCTATGAATTCCATGCTCTAAATAACAATTATCAAACATGATAGTGAGAGCCACCAAGAAATGATACCTGAGAAAGTCCCCATACATCTATATGCACAAGTTCTAATTTTTTGTTATTATTTCCTTTCCCAACTCTGAGAAATATGACTCTGTTCTATTTTTCATAAATACAATTCTCACAGAAATCCAAATCAACATGCTTCAAACCTAGAAAAGGATTCCTTGAGTGAAGAATTTTCATCCTCTTCTCACTCATGTGCTTGAACATAATCATGAAAATGTTTCCTATCAATTATGGAATGGAATGAATCCCATAAATATACCACCTAAGAATCGATGATATTTTCTAATGAAAGAATCAAAGCATATTGGAACACGTCACATGTTACATTTGCTTCATGATTGTTCTCTTGTTGCTCGTCTCCTTCTTTTCCCTTTTGAGATTTACAATCTTTCTTCAGGTGTCCTTTCTTCCCACATTTCCATCACATTATCCATAGTCTGGACTTAGATCTTCCTTTCCTTGAATTACTATGATTTCCTAGACTCCTTCCTCTTTCCATTTTTCTTCCCGTAGTATATGCAATCAAAGCATTATTTGATGTCTCACCGGAGCTTTTCCATTGCATTTCCTCACTAAGGATGGCGCCAACAACATCATCAAATTTTAAAGTACTAGATCTAGAGACAGAGTTACTAATAGTGGTGACTAAACCATTCCAAATTTCTGGAAATGAGCACCAAAATAACATATCCCTAATTTCATCATCAAAATATACCCCTATAGAACTTAACTGATTAGTAACTGATGTGGATGGCTACCAAATTCGAAGTGATAGTCTTACAATTAGACTAATGGTTCACTTAAAAACCAATCAGTTGCGCGTTAAACATATTTTATACATGTAGTATTTCCGAGGGTCCCGCTTGTCTGACCAATCACCGTCGTTCCTACTTTGACTTCTTACTCCCCGAGCGCTTCAATCTCCATCATTAATTTGGCTTCTTCAGATCCGACAAATATTGCATCATATCACACACCAACTAGTTGAACAATCTCCACCGTCGATCTGTCTCATTCGATCCAACAGTTATCACACCATCTCTCATGAACTATTGCACGAACCGATATCAGGTTGAGAGTGCGTGAGAAAAGTGGTTTTCCTGTGCAACGTGTCACCAGCTTAGCTTAATCATGCAATTTGGAGAAATACCATTTCCCATTTATTTTCCACGCAATATACCACTTACTGCTTTCCAATACTACCCACTTGTTTAATACATAACCTTTAATAAATGTGCTTAATAAGATTTAGTGCCTAATATTGGTATTAACCCTTAACGCTAATCGACTATAATTGATAATAAACACATAAATGGAAATAATACCCAATTAGGATATAAAATGCCGATGCGCAGGTTCAAGAGAAACTTTGTACCAGGAATAACACGCAACACCACAGTTAATCAATGATTCAATAATATAGAAATTACAGAGTCTTGGCCCTCTTAGCTCGATTACAACAATTTGTCTAACCTCTATTTCCTTGAAAACCCTATCTCTCCCTCAATCTTTCGCTTACTCCCCCTTCTATTCCATCCAATTTTTTTCATTACATTTTTTTTTCTTTTTTTTTATGGATCAAATCCTATCCTAACTGCATTGGCAAATCAATATCCATTTTTATTAGCTCAACTATTAAATCCCTATTCTTAAGCTCTGATACACACCTATTATAATAACTTATCTCCTATTCTAAAAATAATACAATGATTTAATTATTACCATAATTGAAGTAATAGATAAATTCGAGAGATCCAACTCTCTCTATTAAAACTGATTTTGACCACTCAGGTCAATGAAATTTAGCTCATGTTAGCCACAACATGTGAACATACAATCACATTGCTGGCTAAGTCTGGATGCTCCTGCATCACACTCTAGGGGAAGAAAAGAATCATTCATCAAACTTTCAGGATTGACTCCATACTTCTGCAACTCTACTGCTATCAACCAACTGGCATCCTCTATCGGTTGTCCCTTCCATTTGACCAAATACTTAAAATAAACCTGTCCTCTAGTTCTTTTAGTTACTCTTTTCTCCAGAATAGCTTCCACCTCTTTCTTGATTGTCTCTGGCGTTTGTTCTTCCCAATGTATAGTCTATTCTTCATCTTCTGCAAGTTCATTCTATATCTCTGTCTCTGTCTCCTTGTATGGTTACAAATTTGCAACATTGAAGATAGGTGATATTCCGATCCCTTTTGGCAACTCAATTTCATAAACATTGGTTGAAAACTTCCTCACAATTCTGCATGGCCCTATCTTTTTCATCTTTAGTTTATTATAAGTCCCAAATGGAAACCTTTATTTCCTCAAGTGTGCCATCACTAGATCATCCACTTGGAATTCTTTTTCCTTTTGCTTCATATCAACTTTATGTTTGTATTTGCCGCTACTTTCCTGCAATCTGTCTTTGACATCTTCTTGTAGTCTCTGCATCTTTTCTGTAAACTCTTCAGCCTTTGCACTTCTTGTCTCCTATTTGCTTAAATTTGTGAGCTCATACACACCTCTTGGGTTCATCCCAAAAACAATCTGAAATGGACTCATCCCAGTACTTTGGTTTGGCGTGTCATTATAAACAAACTCAGCTTGAGAAAGTGCGAAATCCCACTGCTTAGGATTTTGGTACACTAAAATTCTCAATATGTTTCCCAAGCTTCCATTTACCACCTCGGTCTATCCATCTGTTTGAGGGTGATATGTTGAACCGAAACTAAGGTTGGAACCTAGTTTCTTCCAAAGAGTTCTCCCAAAATTCCCAACAAACCTTTTATCCCTATCAGACACAATATGTATAGGTAATCCATGCAACCTTACAACTTCTGAAAAAAAAAAAAAAAGATTAGCAATATGTGTCGCATCACCAGTGTTTTTACATGCAATTAAATGTGCCATTTTAGAAAATCTATCTACCACAACATAAATGGAATCATTTCCTCCTTGGGTTCTAGGTAATCCCAAAACAAAATCCATACTAACTGCATCCCATGGTCGATCTGGTATTGGTAATGGCTGGTATAATCCTGTATTTTGGCTTCTCCCCTTAGCATGCTGACATATCCTACACTTCTCAACAAATCTCTTAACATCAGTTTTCATCTTTGGCCAGTAGTAAAAAGAATTTACTTGAGAAAAGGTTTTGTCTTGTTCGAAGTGCCTAGATAACCCTCCACTATGTTTCTCCTTGATTATGTTTTCCCTTATAGAACATTTGGGAATGCACAGTTTGTTACCTTTAAACAGTAAACCTCCTTGGATAAGATAACCTAACCACTAGCTTCTACTATGAACTACTAGATATTGTAAAACTACATAATATCTTTAAATTCTGCATCATCTTTATACATATCAACCATTTCTTCAAATTCTACAACACCAACTCTTAGTTCTTGCACAATGAAATTTATCCTGCTTAGAGCATCAACAACTTTGTTCAACTTACCACTTGTATATTTTATCACAAAAGTAAAACTTTGTAAAAATCTACCCACTTGGCATGCCTTTGATTCAATTTTGGTTGATTGTTTATAAACTGCAATGCATGATTATCACAGTACAATACAAACTCCTTTGGTAGCAAATAGTGTCTCCATTTTTTTAGAGCTTTCACAATAGCATAAAATTCTTTATCAAAAGAAGAATATTTCTTCTTAGCTTCATTTAGTTTCTCACTAAAGTATACTATTGGTCTCTATCCCTGACTTAAAACTTCTCCAATTGAAACTCCACTAGCATCAGTTTCAACTTGAAAAACTTTTCCAAAAATCAGGCAAAGCTAAAACTAGCTTTTCTGTAATTTTTTTCTTCAACAACTTAAAATTTCAGTATGCTGCTTCTATCCACTTGAATGGCTGATTAGTCTCTTTAATTTTTTTAATAATTGGTGCACAAATTCGACTAAAACTTCTGATAAATTTTCTATAAAAACTTGCAAGACCATGAAAGATTCTTACCTCAAATATTTTTCTTGGAATAGGCCAGTTCCAAATTGCTTGGTCTTTATCTGGATCCATTTTCAGACCTTCTTTAGAAATTGCAAATCCCAAATAGATTAATTCTTATTTCATGAAACTACATTTCTTCATATTTATCAGCAATTTCTCTTTCTACAGATTTCTTAGAACCAACTTAAGATGCTCTAGATTTTCTTCTTTGCTTCTATCGAAAACTAGAATATCATCAAGATAAACAATGAAAAACTTGCCTGCATATTCCTTCAAAACTTCATTCATCAATCTCATGAATGTGTTGGGTGCATTAGTGAGTCCAAAAGGCATCACTAACCACTAATACAACCCACTGTTTTTTTTAAATGTAGTCTTCCATTCATGTCCTTCTCTAATCCTTATTTGATGGTATCCACTCTTCAGATCTATTTTAGTAAAATACTTTGACCCACTTAAACAATCCATCAAATCATCCATGTGTGGTAAAGGAAAATAATACCTGATCGTGATTTTGTTGATGGCTATGGAGTCTGTGCACATGCACCACTCACCTCCTTTCTTTGGACTAAGTACTGTTGGTACAACACATGGACTAAGACTCTCTCTAATCAATTCCTTATCCATCAGTTCCTGTACTTGTCTTCCAACTTCTGCATTTTCTTGAGGAGTTAACCTGTATGCTACTTTATTTGGCAAACTTGCTCTAGGTATTAGGTCAATATGATTACTAATGCTCTCAATTGGTGGCAATGCATTTGGAAATTCGTCCACAATAATATTAGCAAGATCATTCAACGAGTTTTGATTTATTTAGGTAAATCATCCAAGTTTGTAGAAGTCAAAATTACCTTAGGTCTCCCTATGACAGCAAAATGCATTTCTTCACCTTTTCCAACTTCTTGCAATAGCTCCTTTCCACTCATCAGCATAACATTGTTTCCAGTTGTTCCTTTGTTAGCTTCATCCTTTAATGGCAGCAATGTATGCTTCAATCCATCCTTCTCCAAGGTATACGTGTTTCTTCTACCATCACCAATGGCTTTTGTATAAAACTACCAAGGTCTTCCCAGCAATACATGGCATACATCCATTGGCATTACATCACATAATACCACATCCTTATAAGTACCAATCTCGATTTCTACTTTGCATTGTTCTATCACAATAAGTTGATGTCCTTTTTTCAACTATGATAGTTTGTAAGGAGTAGGGTGTATTGTTTTACTAATCCTAACTTTTCCACGATTTTTGTAGAAACAAGGTTATCAGTGCTACCATTGTCAATTATCACTTTACAACATTTCCCTTTGGAATAGCATGTAGTTCTGAATAAACTTTTTCTCTAAGCTAGTTCTCCTGTCCCTTTCTCTGCTTTGAGAAATACCCTTTTCAATAAAGATTCTCCTGCTTCGGGTGATTCTTCCTTATTTTCAATCTAAGGTTTTTCTTCCTTTGCCTCAGCCACATTCACATTCCATTGATTTGTTGCTTTATTATGAGGACAGTCCCATGATCCATGTCCCCATTCTCCACATGTATAACACCGAATTTCTCTTCCTCGGCCTCTTCCTCTGTGTGAAAATCTTCCTCTACTAAAGTCTCTTCTCTATGGGGGTCTACTACTTGAGCTTCCTGCTTCACCCTGAGGGTGTGTAAATCTTGATCTAGGAGTTCCTCTACCTCATGCTGAACTTTTCCCTCTATCCCTCTGATTTTGTTTCCTCAACATTTTCTCCTCTGCTTTCAAAGTTGCTTGATAGGAATCTTCAATTGTCTTCAGACTCAACAAGTTGATTTCATCATGTATTTCATACCTCAAGCCATTGACGTATCTGGCTACCTTTTCTACGTCATCCTCTACATGTCCTGCTCTAATGCTTAGCTTATAAAATTCTCCTATATATTCTTTGACATTAATACTTTTTTGTCTCAAATTTTGCAATTGTCTAAAAAGATTTAACTAATAATCGTTTGGCATAAATTTAGCTTTCAATCTACTCACCATTTTATCCCATTGTTTGATCTTGGATTTTCCCTTTCTTGCTCTGGATGTTTGTAGTTCATCCCACAAGATAGTTGCATGACCCTTCAATCTGGTAACTACAAATTTCACCTTCTTTTTGTCATCAACCTCCTCATAGTCGAAATATTTTTCCAATGAACTGATCCAATCCATCAACTCTTCTACATTGAGATTCTCGTCATACAAAGTATGTCCACCTTTGGTCTTCCACTTGCTTTAGCCAATATTTTGAGAACTTTCACAGTTTCACTTTCATCCTCTTCTTCTTCATCAGAAGATTTCTCTGTAGCGCTGGTATCTCCTTCATCAGATGCTCTCCTTTGAGCAGTTTCCATTGTCTCCATCCTTGTGCACAATTTTCGAATCTCTTCCAACAGAACTGCATTCACTACTGGTCCTCCCTGACCTATGCCAGCGCCTCTCCTAGCTGGCATGATTACTTTGGCAGACTTAATCCTTGCTCTGATATCAAATGATTTGGATGGCTACCAAATTCGAAGTGATAGTCTTACAATTAGACTAATGGTTCGCTTAAAAACCAATCAGTTGCACGTTAAACATATTTTATACCTGTAGTCTTTCCAAGGGTCCCACTTGTTTGACCAATCATTGTCAGTCCTACTTTTACTTCCTACTCCCTGAGCACTTCAATCTGCACCATTGCTCTGGCTTCTTCATATCCGACGAATATCACATTGTATCACGTGTCAACTAGCTGAATGATATCCACCATCGATATGTCCCATTTGATCCAACGTTTATCACACCATATCGCATGAATTCTTACATGACCAATATCAAGTTGAGAGCACGTGAGAAAAGTGGTTTTCCTATGCAACGTGTCACCATCTTAGGTTAATTGTGCAATTTGGAGAAATACCATTTCCCATTTATTTTCCATGCGATATACCAATTACTACTTTCCAATACTACCCACGTGTTTAATATAGAACCTTTAATAAATGTGCTTCATAAGATTTAGCGCCTAATCTCGGTATTAACCCTTAATGCTAATTGACTGTAATTAAAATAAACACATAAATGGAAATAATACCCGATTTAGGGTATAAAATGCCGATGCGTAGGTTCAAAAGAAACTCTATACCAAGAATAACACACAACACCACACTTAATCAATTATTCAATAATATAGAAGTTACAGAGTCTTTGCCCTCTCGGCTCAATTACAACAATTTTTCTGACCTCTGTTTCCTCACAAACCCTATCTCTCCCTCAATTTTTCGCTTACTCCCCCTTCTATTCCATCCAATTGTTTTCATTACATTTGTTTTTCTTTTTTTATGGATCAAATCCTATCCTAACTGCATTGACAACTCAATCTCCATTTTTATCAGTTCAACTATTAAATCCCTATTCTTAAGCTCTGATACACACCTATTCTAACAACTTATCTCTTATTCTAAAAATAGCACAATGATTTAATTATTACCATAATTGAAGTAATAGATAAATTCGAGAGATCCAACTCTCTCTATTAAAACTAATTTTGACCACTCAAGTCAATGAAATCCAGCTCATGTTAGCCACAACATGTGAACATACAATCACATTGCTAGCTAAGCATGGATGTTCCTGCATCAGTAACCGTGTTAAATTCATTTAAATGTTAAGAAATAGATCCACCTTCTAACATATTCATATTAAATAAACACTTCATAAGAAACACCTTATTCGAGGCTGATGGTTTTTCATATAGTTTTACCAATGCTAAAAATAAACCCTTTGTTTTTGTTTCCTTTGAAATATTGAATGCCACTGACGCTTCCAAACACAACCGTACTTTTCGAAGTTCCTTTTTGTCAAGAATCTCCCATTCTACGTCTATCATACTTATCAACTTCTTTGATTTTCTAGTCAATGGTATGTAAATATATTTATGATAAAAATAGTCCTCCATTTGCATCATCCATAGCTTGTAGTTTTGTCCATTAAATTTCTCAACCCTAAACCTACCATCGTTTTCCATTGCTCCACTCAAACAAGGAACCCTTCTTTCGTGCAAGTTTTTAAGCCAAATAAATCATTGACTCTAATACTAGTTGTTAGAAATTAATTAACAGAGTAATAAAACAGATAAAATATTGTGGAAACACAAACACAGAAACACATAAAACAAGAGACATAGATATAAGTCGTTCACCCAATTTGGGCTACACCCACAAAGAAACAGCTAGTCCTTCCTTTATATTATCCAAAAAAATGAAGAGATACAACCTACAACAAATTTGATGTAATTTCCTCTTCACTCTCACACAGTCTCCTCTCTCTTTCTTGCATGGAATAATAATACACAACTGCAATACAATTCCCTTCTAGGGAAAAAAAACCTTAAATTAACATAAATTATATCATGAAATATTTCACCCAGTGAACAACCCAGATTGACTACGAAATTACAAAATTTTACAAGGCAATTTTTCATCTGTTTTTTTCTTTGGAAGCGCTTCCCCCAAACCCCTGTTGGGGGGGTTCATAAAATCATTGTCACCCACCCTGGACCCCTTTGACGGTGATCCTATAGGAAGTGTTGTCATCCTATTAAAAATTGGGATCCAATCACAGTTGAAACAAAAAACCTCTAAACAATCAGGAAGATAATCAGGCTCATCACCCAATATTCATGTGGTTGGTATGAGGAAATTTGTTTCCCACTAACACTGTTGAGTACTGTGATCTTGGTGTTTAGACCTTACAGTATCTATTTAATGGAATCAACACAAGGAAACACAGGATACCTACAGGCAACTTTATGGAACCCTAATCACTTGACATTCTCACGGACTTCCCTATCTTCTAGATCCTTTGTGAACTCCTTTGAATTGAATACATCTTTAATAGTGATCCATGTTACATTAGAATCTTTGGTAATGAAGCATTGGATGTTTGAAAATATAGTCACTACTATTGAGCTACTATCAATGGCATCCTCAATATTACTTTCTATGACCTTCTTTGGTGATCCTTTCTTTGGAGGCATAGTGCTAGTAGATTATTAAAGAATAATGTGTTTTGGATCCGTAGTACTTGATAAAATAGATGCACTCATGGCAATAGTAAATCAGATCCACTAAGTATTAGATAATCTAATCAATCACCAGCATAATACAACTAGTAAGAAGAGGGATTGCACAATGCTTGTGCACAAGGGAGGTAGAGTGATCTCACTGGTCACTCTAAATGTGCACTAGGTAGTATCTGAGAAAGAGTGCATAGGTCTTGACTGCAAGGGAGACTAACTAGAGATTGGAAATTCACAATGCATAGTTTCAACTGGAGGGAGGCCTTCTAACACGCAGTGTGTAATTACTGTAGAAATTCCTTGTAGATTCAAACTGCTAATTGTAATATTTTCTAAAACAAAAGACTTGAATCTACTCTACTCATCAGCGGAAATAATTAAACGAACACAAAATCACGAAGCATACAAGAGAAAGAATTCAATCAACACATTACAAAATGATTTCCTAGGGAAAGACACAACTAAAAAACCCTTTTGTTTGTATATTGCATTAGTTAGAAAATATGAAAAGATTACAATGCTTTTCTCAAGCCTAATGGAACACCCTCCTCCCACATCTGCCCAAGTAACTAACCAACTGGGGTAAACATGAGACAAGAGGCTACTATGATTGGATTTGACCTCCTATGTGACCTTAAGGAAGTAGAATCAATGGAAAAATCACACACAGTCATCCAACATTAGCTTCGTAATCCTCAGGAGACAAATTAGCCACTCGAACAACCTGTCCTTATGTCCCACTGATGTTCTAGACATCTTAGGCCTCAATTTCTCTCATGATATATGCAAGGAAGCATCTAGAAACCCAAATTCACTCTCACAGGCTTGGCTGCTAGTGACCAGAGACTAAAATTTCCAGTTCTATGCTAGCAACCCTAGGTTTTAAGCCACTTTTCAAGCCCAGAGCCTAGGTCACTACCTAGAATGGAGCGATAGCTTAAAATCAGTAAAAATACAAGGAAAAGATGATTCCAAAGCAATAAGTTGAACAAGATCTTAATCAGGCCCCTACTAGCCATGCCAGGCATTTTGTGAAACATATCATCAACATGCAACCTACAGGTGTAAACAACAAAATTAAGTATAGGGATCTCATACTTATCTAAGAATCACTATGAACCATTGTTCCCTCATGTCATTTGCTACATTATCATCTATTGTGACATAGATACATTATCCATCCATTTATAAGTAAAAACATGCTTAGATCCATACATAACTTTTGTCATAAAACATACATATAACCAACATAATAGGGACATAAATATCATAAGCATATCAGCCATAAAATCCACATATACATCAGCCATTTACACATGAAAATCAAGGGAATTAATTTCTCATTAATAAATGCAATAAGCCAACTTGAGATGGGACTACCACATTCCACTCGACCATAGAATTGTTGAGCCAAATCCCTCTTTAGTCATTCACCCCCATGCCATATTCCAAGCATGAATGTGGGACTCAAACCAAAATAAACAACCAAGGCATCACCCTCATCAATAGAAACCAAGCTTTACCACAATCCATCCTGAATCACTATGCCAACACAATGAACACATCATAACAAGCTTTACCGTGAACTCCACCTGATCACTAGGCCAAACAAGCATGGATTCCACCATATTTCTCCACCTACACCGTGAGGAATTTTCTTGTCTCCTAGTCTCTTAGGCTTTATCATAATTCAAAACTGAATCACTAGGCCCTAAATCGAGACCCACTCTCCAGTGTTTATTGCATATCCCAAACCTGGGATTACTAGTCCCAACAGATAGAAAACCACCTCTTGGATTTATCATATATCATACCATTCACCGGCAAGTATTCCTAGGCCCACTGAGGTAAGACAATCCTAGCTTTACCACAACCCATAGTTTGGCTTAGAGGTCACTAGGCCAGTTTATTTACTGTGATCCACATTCCATTTCAGGGACCACTATGCAATGTGCTCTATCATTTGGATATCCACCCCACTTAGCTTCAAATCCATCCGAAAATCCATCTCAACCAAAAAATGAGAACCCCATCACACTATGGTTATTTGGATATGGAAAGTCTATGCTGAAAACACTATTACACTCGGAAAAACCAATTACATGATAGAAAAGAACCGCATGCAATACCATGCATGCCAAATCTAGCAAGGAAAATACACATACAATTAGATACCTCCAATTAATCATGTTGTAGCTGCTTGATCCTACCTTTCCCTTCTTGAACTTTGCTTCCTCTTACCTTCTTTTCCTTTATTGCTCTAATGCCAAAATGCTCCAAGAAAACTCTAAGTGTCCAAGAGTGAGAGAGAGAGAGAGAGAATAATGAGAGAGATCAAAAACTCAACTGACAAAAGGATACCAATTGATCCTCAAAATCCTTTTTATGAATAAGGCCTTTATTTTCTTCATTTTCCATTATTTTCCTTCATTTTCCTCCTCACATGCAACATGTGACCTTTCACCTCCTTTTTCTCCTAATTTCCATTATTTTCATAAATAAATGTGCCAAAAATTCCATTTTTCCTTTCCAAATCTTTAGTCATTGCCTTTGCTAATTTCCTTAGCCATAAACAACCAAATAAATACCCCCTAGGATGTCCTACCCAACATTCATCTTGGAATAAGTATCCCATCAACTGTGGTTATTGTTTTCAACTTTTATTACATAGAATTTTCACCGAGGCTATTATGGAAACCTCCCCTTTGGGGGCCACTGTCCTCGATGTTCAATCACACATATACCTCAGCAACCCACTGAAAGAAGACATACTACTCATGGAACTTTATATCATGGCTTGATGTAGTATTTACAATGGACCTTCTCAAAGCAAAACATCATGACAACATACTGTATACTGGAGCTTTATAACATAGCTCATTGCAGTATTTACAATGATCATCCTGCTAAGTACCAACCCACATGACATCATAACATCATGATAACATAACTAGATGATAGCATAGTAGCATGACAACATAATCATAATGAAATGACACCTATACTGCATAGTGGAGATTTATAACATATTTCATGGCAGTATTTACATCCACATACATATGTACATATAACAACATCACCAAAAATATATACCAAAACACCATATCAAATCATATACCAAAACACCATTTCAAAGCATAAACCAAACCACCATATCAAACTTTTGTTGCCTCAACTGGAAAACAATGAAAGATACATAGCCCGCATCTGATCTTCCATCTTCCATGTAGCTTCATTAGGCCCAAAGTGCTTCCACTTCACTTTAACTTGCTCAATTTCTCGCTTCTAAAGCATGAGCACCTTTTTCTGCAATATACACTGAGGCTCCAACTCGAATTCTCCATCTGATTCCAACTGCAATACATACCATTCAATCACATGATCAACATCCTTAACATACTTCTTAAACAAATATATATGGAAAACATCATGGACGTTCATTGTTGGAGGTAGTGCAAGTCGATAGGCTATTGGCCCAATCCTCTCAATCATATTAAAGGGTCGACAAAACCGTGGTGCTAGCTTGGAAAAATATCCATTCCATAAGGAGCTATTCTTCAGTTTGATTCTCAAGTACACATTTTCCCCAACCTGGAACTCCTTGAACAACCTATTCCTATCTTCATAACTCTTCTTCCTATCATGTGTTTCCTTTGGATTCTTCTTTATTACCTGCATTTCTGGTTCCATGCCTGCCAACATCTCTAGTCCAATCAACACCCTGCTAACTGGATCACTACAACTCATAGGAGTGTTAAGACTCTACCCATACAATGCCTCAGAAGGACTCATCCTCAATGAATCTTAATAACCCTTGTTGTATGCGAACTCTACCAAAGGGAGATACTCTTCCCAGTTCCATTGTTGATGCATCACATAAATCCTCAACATGTCCTTCAATATCTTGTTGACCCTCTTTGTCTATTCATATGTTTGCGGATGATAAGTTGTACTAAAGGCCAACTCTGTGCCAAAACCTGGAAATAAATCCTTCCAAAAAATGGAAGTGAACTTTGCATCCCTATCTGACACAATATTATTTGGAACACCATGCAACCTGACCACATCTCTGATGAATACCTGTGCTACATCGCTAGCTGAAAATGCACACTTCACAAGAATTAAGTGCACAACCTTTTCTAACATGTCCACAATGACCATGATGGAATCATGTTACTTCAATGTCTTAGGCAACCCTATGATGAAATCCATGTAAATTTTTAGAAAATTATATATTACAAAGCAATGGAACACATAAAATATTGTAGAAATATAAACATAGAAAATGCATTAAAACAAGAGAGACACAGATTTACATGGTTCACCCAATTTGGGCTACATCCACGAAGAAACAACCAATCCTTCCTTTTATATTATCCAGCGAAATGAAGAGATACAACCTACAACAGATCCGTTTTAATTTCCTCTTCGCTCTCAATATCCCCTCTCTTGTTGATCTAGAATACACATCTACATAGACACAATACAATTCCCTCAGATATACCGAGGGGTTTCCTTCTAAGGAAAAAAAAACCTAAATTAAATATAACTTCTACTTTCAGATTTCTGCCTAATGAACGGCCTAGATTGACTACAAAATGAAAACATTTTACAAGGCAATTTTACATCTATTTTTAGCTTCAGGGGCACTTCTCCCGATCCCCCACCTCGGGGGGTTGGGGCGCTCCAAATAATAATCATCACCCCCTAGACCCCCTAGCGGCGCACATTTATGGCTGGCGTTGTCGCCACATTATGAACTGGGGTCCAATGTGGTGATACCTCTAAATAAACAAGATAATCAGGCTCCGCACCCAACAGAAATAACCTCCCATTTCCACTCTATAATAACGATTGGTTGTACTAGTCCACCTAAATTTTTACACTCTTATTTCACTAGCTAACAGTCGAAACACCTCGCCAAAAACTTTGCTACTTCCCTCTTCAAATTTGACTAATAAAAATCTCTTTATTGCAGTCAATGTCTTCTGATAGCCTGGGTGATCTGAATAAGGTTTCGCATGAAACTCCCTAAAGATCACTTTCTTGAGCTCATTGTTATTTGGTAAATATATCCTATCTCGAAACCTAAACAATCCATCCACTATAAGACAATAATACATACCTTGTGCACTTTCACCTATACCTGTATCTATATATGTACTACCACCTGTACCTGTACCATCACCCTGCTACAAACTGTGCACAATCTCCATATACCTGACATCCTGCTAACCTGCCTACAATATCCTATCTTGTAGATCTGTCCCATAGGAGCTCATAGTCCTAAGTGATTTACCTATACCCATCTACTAAGAGCATCTGCCACCCTATTCTCCTTACCTTTGATGTAACTAATCTTGAAATCAAACTCACTGATCGTGGCCAACCATCTAGCCTACTCGGCATTTAGCTTTGGCTGGTCAAACAAATATCTCAACCCAATGTGATCATTCATAAGTATAAGCCTCCTGCCAAGAAGATAGGGCCTCCACATTTTCAATGCATGTATGATCACTTCTAACTCAAGATCATGTTTCAGGTAGTTATGCATGTGCTCATTTAGTTTCTAGGACTCATATCATACCACTGTCCATCCTATGTAAGGACTCCACCAAGCCCTCTCTTGAAAGCACCTATGCATACCACAAACTCTTTGTACAGATCTACAGTATGTAGCACTAATGCATGTGTCAGCAACTACTTAAGCTGCTCAAATCTAGCCTCACACTACTTTTTCCATTCAAAATTATTACCTTTCCTCTACAATGATGTGATGGGATAAGAAATTTGTGAGAAGTTCCTAATGACCCTCTGATAATATCATGTCAAACCCATGAAAGATCTCACCTCATCAATACTCTTAGGAGCTACCCACTCCATGATGGCTCTTATCTTCTCTGGATCTACAACAATTCCCTCCTTGGAGACAACATGTCCCAAGTAGTGTACCTTAGTCTGAAGGAAACTACACTTGTTGATCTTAGCATACAATTGATGCTCTCTCAACAACCTCAACACTACTGCTAAATGCTAGGCATGCTCTTCCTCATTTTCAGAATATACCAATATATCATCAATGAACAAAATAACAAACTTATCCAAATATGGATGCAACACACTATTCATAAAACACATAAATGTAGCTGGAGCATTAGTCAATCCAAATGGAACAACAACAAACTCATAATGCCCATACCTAGTCCTGAACACATTCTTGTAAATGTCCTCCTCTTTGATGCATACCTGATGGTATCTAGATCTTAGATCAATCTTCAAGAACATTGTTTCTCCCTTTAGTTGAATGAACAAGTCATCAATCCTTGGAAAAGGGTACCTATTCTTGATAGTCACTTTGTTCAAATCCCTGTAGTCAATGCATAATCTGAGGGTTCCATATTTCTTCTTCACAAACTAGACCAGTGTGCCCCAAGGTGATGCACTTGGCCTAATGTATCCCTTATCCAAAATTTCCTTCAACTACAACTTTAACTCAACCAACTCAGGTGTGCTCATCCTGTAAGGTGCTTTTGATGTTGGAGTTTCCCCTGGCACTAACTCAATCGAAAATTCTACCTCCCTTTGAGGTGGAAAATTTGTAATGTCCTCAAGAAATACATCTTGAAACTGCTACAAAACTGGGTACGTGCCCAACACATCTGCATCCTTAACCTCCTTACCCTTATCACTAGAAATGTGCACTGCAAATAACACACACCATTTCCTGCAGCTACACCTTTCTTGCATAGTTGTCACCATCCTAACTAATGTGGATTTCTTCTTACCCTACAAGACTCTTGGTTCCCCATTTTCATCAACGCACTCAATGGCTCTATCACAACAGTCTACCTTGGCTCTATGAAGGTACAACTAATCCATTCCTAGCAATATATTGTATGATCCCAATGGTAGTACATTTAGATGTGTTGTGACAAGCATACCATTCAAATCAAATGCACAAGCTCTTACCCAGTGGTGGACTCACTTGTTGGTACTTGTACCCAACTACACTAACCAAGGCTCAACATGAAATTCATTACTTATACCACACTTATCCACCAAGTTAGGACTAACATAGTTATAATTAGATCTAGTAGCAATGAAAATAGAAATAGATTGATCACAAAGCTTACCATCCATCTCAATGATAGATGCCTGGGGTTCTTCCTGCCTGTTGTCCACTACTGCATAGATACAATGAATTTTCTGACCAACATCCCCAATAGTGTGTGCCTCCTGTGCACTGTATATCTGAGGCCTACCACGCTAATTTTGTAGACAATCTCTCTTAAGGTGTTCCTTTCCACATTTCCAATACTCCAACTAACCAGTACCCACACCTCTATGTTGTTTTTGCGACTCATGTCCCTGTCTAGTTGCATTAAACTTCTTTTGTTGTGCCACATTCTCTTTTTCATATACATGATGAGGCCTTTTTCTCTTAGGCTACCATTTACCTTTACCTTTTTCTTTTCCCTTCCATCCTTGCTAAGATTCATTATTATGCTTTGATTGTTCACAGCAATGCTTCAATTTCTCAATGACTTCCTCAAGTGACCAAGGCTCATCATACTCAATCTTGGGGTCAAATTTTGTGGTTCATCATCTAATCCTGATGATGAACCACAGAGGTTGGTTCGAAACGTTAATACAAAAATAGTAAATGTGATGACTCAATCTTTTATTTTGTGGCTTCTTTTTCCTTGGCATCCACTTCTTTCTCCTTTGCAACAGCTTCTTTCTGCTACGCGGCCTTTTCTCTTGCCACAACCTTCTCTTTAGCAGAATCCTTTCTTGCTTCATTCTTCCTTTCTTCTACTATCGTTGTTGTGGTCTATGCTATGGTTAGCGTGATGATCAGCGTTGTTGCACCTTTAGTAGCTTTACCTGTACCTATGCCAACATCAGAAGGCGTGAGCCAGTCACTTGGCCATTTACTGATACCCCTAAAATATCTTCCTCGGTGACTAAGTAAGGAAACTTGTGCCATATTCCCTTGGCATATTTCTTTGCGTAAATGTGTAGATTATGGAAATCTGCCTTGAAATCTGTGACATTGAGGTATTGTTCATGAAAAATTGGTGATAACCTTGGTCGCTAGTTAATCACCATCCTCAGCTCTGAATCAAACAAGACCCAAAATATCTTGGTCTCCATAACTCATGCGGGGTCTTGGGTAGCCCACAGTGAAGAAAACTTCATGGCCTCAGGTAGATCCAAGTCTTGCTTGAGGGAACTAGCTCTCTTCAGGTGTCCTCCAGGCCACCAACGTGATCAACAATAATAACCATGCATAGTGGAATGCCTTGCCCTCATCTTGGGCTTCTCTGAATTCCTCCAAAAAATCATGACATAAATATTGAGCTTAGTTATACTAGACTCCTTTGGCGCACTCCACAACCAAAGAGATGATTGGTGTTGGCACCTCATTAGCACGACACTTCCTCATGATCTTACCAACCAAGACTTGTGCAACAAAATACACAGTTCCATCTGAGATCGACTGAATGGAATACCTGCGCGACTTCTCGACTAGACCAAAATCACTCTTCATTTGGTCCACCAGCTTCTTCTCTTAGGTTTTTCCTAGAAATGCCTCTGCAGGGTCCACTCCTTGGTATGGCAGCAACATTATTATGTGGATCAGTATGTCAGTGATCGGGATGGGCCCTCCCAACCAAAGGCACCCATCGTGCACCAGCGTCAACAATTGGCACACACAAACTATATTAATAGTGATGTGACTAAAATGTGGCACCCACAACATATTTAGGAGCCCCGCACCCCCAACTCCCACTCTTCATATTATACCTTCTTTAGGTACTTGCTCGACACCAACTGGGGAAAACGCTTGTGGTTCCCCAGGTCCCAATCCTCCATTTTCAAATACACTATTCGAGATAGCAAAGTTCCCTCAAACAACACATTCTCCAGTAGCAAAGGTGTGGAGACCATGAACTTCATGGAATCTAGGTCTTTGGGCACTTTAGCCATGGATTTTTGTGGGGGAATATACGGCGGTAGTTGAGTTATTGGATCAGCCCCCTCAACATCAATATCCTTTATTCCTCTGTGCAATTCTTCCTCATCCAGGTCTAAGAGCTCTATCGGTTGTTTGGACCTATCCATCTTTCCCTTCAGGTGGATTTATGTCGGGTTTTTCCATACTGATTGATGCACTAGTGCTTATTGAGGCTTCTTCTACTTCTTATCTCCTATCATGGAAGTCGATGGCTTAGGCCTTGGTGACCTAGGCGTTGTAGTAGGAAACCCTGTACGCACAGGTTGGGTTAGCTCTGCCTCAGGTTGTTGCAGTCCTCTCGAGGAATATCTTGCATTATCAATTAGCCAAATTCGTGAATCTCTGCTGCGAAATATGCTCCTTAATTCTCTCCCAATCCCTCTCAGACATACAATACTTTTCTTGGTGCAAACTTAGGCACAAAATATTAATGCCAATTCTCAAGAAGCAAAGTGTTCAAATGTGGAGCAGGATTCCATATTTATAGCTCAATTTGAATTCAAATTTTTTTGTTTCATCTAATTCCTGGTCATTAATGCATTTTTGGCTGCATATTTCCAAAGATATGCATCATAAATTCTCTTCCCCCACTCCCTTTAATGGAAAAATCACCATCTAATCAGCTACAGTGCATCCAACGATCACATTTTTTGACCAGATGCATGGGATCCACCATCGCAGAGCAGCTCCTTCATCATAGCTTTCCTCTACGCGTTGCCTTGATATGTCACACAACCCCATCACTTCGCCCAACCTTCCTTTTGACAGTGTAGTTTATAGTCACGCATTCCCTTGCAACTTCCTTGAACACTAAGACTATCTCGCATCCATATAGTCATTGCGCAAGGGTAGGATCACCCTTGTACAACTTTAATCGACTCCCATTGAACTTTCTCGGAAATAGCTCCCCTAGCTTCACAAGATGAATTGTGCCTCCCTCTATAATCTCCTTTATAACATAAGTCCCTAGCCAATGCACTTGGAACTTCCCTGGAGACATTGTGAACTTATTGTCATATAATAATACCAAATCTTCATTCTTGAAGGTGCACTATTTGATACAGTGATTATGCCATGCCTTTTCACAATCCTTTTGCACTTTCTAATGAAAGCCTGCCAAGAAGCAATCTTCCAGCTCAACGAGCTGCATGAGCCATTCTTCCATAGCATCTCGATCAGCTATGTTTGTAATCACATCAATCCGAAAAATGGACGCGATGCACTCCATTGGCATTACAGCTTCCTATCTAGATACCAATCTTAATGGTGTTTGTTCAGTCAACTTCATGCAGGTAGTTTTATATGCCCATAGAATAGCATGTATGTGCACATCCCAATCATTTCACTTCGCATTGCAAATATTTGTTAAGGAATTCTCCACAATTTTTTTAAATGCATCCACTGTGTCATTCTCTTGAGGATGATATGTCATACTCTTCTGGTGATACATCTAGAATTCTTTGATAAAAACAGTAATGGTTTCATTTAAGAAGTGTGAACCTCTATCACTCATTAATATCTTTGGGATCCAAATCGAGACAGGATATATTCAAAGATGAAATTTGCAGCTATTGTTGTGCTACAATATTTTACAAGTTGTGCCTCATCCCACCTGGTTAAATATTTAGTTGTTTTAATAATGTATCTGGCTCCAGTATTCTTTCCTAGTGGATGAATTGCTCCCATGAAGTAAATTTCCCACTTAGAAAATTCTTGTAATGACACCTGTGGGTTCAAGGAAAATTCATCCCCTCGTGGCAGTCTCCCCATTCTCTGACAAACATCACATGCCCTACAATAAACCTTGGCATCCTTATGCACAGTTAGCCACCATAGTCCTGCTCATAAAATCTTCTACGTTGTTGCTCTTCCTGCATAATTTCCTCCTACAACCCCTCCATGTGCTTCAGCAAGGATACTTTGTCATTCATACTTTGGGACATACCTATGCAGCACTTCATCTGACCCCATTTTATATAAGTGTCCTACAATGATAGAAAAATCTGTAGCTCAGACCACCAATTCTTTCTTTTTTTGTGTGGAATACCCTTTAGGGGTTGTACTCATGGATAAGAACTAGATTATATTAGTGAAATGGACATCGGCAACATGCACAACAAAGAATTGTGCATCAGGCAATCCTTCCTCCAAATTTCTAGGTTCATCACGATTCTAAATCTACGAGAGGTGATATGGTCCAGCATTCAATCACCCTAGCTTCACAATTACTTCAAAGTCAGATTCTTGAAATGACAGCAACCATCGATATCTTTTCCCCTCCAACATAGGCTTTTTGACTAGGTACTTCAAAGCAGAATGGTCGGTCTACATCTTGAAGTGCGCACCTAGCAAGTAGTTCCTAAATTTTTGCAGTGCATATACCATTGCTAGTCCTTCGCGCTTTGGGGTGGAATAATTATTTTCTGCCTTCGATAACCTCCTACTTGCAAATGCTATCGGATGGTTGATATCACCTTCTTTTGGTTGGGTTATCACAGCTCCTAGTGCTAAGTAAGATGCATATACATGTACATGGAACCCTTCTTCCAGTCAGGGAATATGAGAATAAGTGAAGTGACCATCTTTTCCTTTAAGACATCCAAGTTTTTCTGGTATTCCTCATCTCAGCAAAACGTCGCATCCTTTTTCAGAAATTTGTCCATGGATGTAATGATATGTCCATACACTTTGATGATTTTTCTATAATACCCTATGTGGCCCAACGTTGTGCGCATTTTCTTGACATTCTTTGGAGGTTCCATATTAATAATCATTGCAATTTTGGAAGGGTCTACCATCAACCCCTGTTCATAGACTACATGGCCCAATAGTATCCCATATGGTATGCATAATATCCATTTCTTCAAATTAATGTAAATATAATACCTTCGACAAGTATCCAACATGAAGCGAAGACTGGAAACATGTCTCTTAACTAATCCAAACACAGTCCAATCATTGAAGTAAACCTCCAAAAACTTGTGAATAAACTCCTTGAAGGTTGTGACTACCACCCTAGAGAATATTTTAGGGGCATTCTTAAGTCCAAAATCCATAATTGTATAATGGAAACAGCCCCATTTAGTAGCGAAGGTACTCTTACTTCTATCCTCCAACACGATCTTGATCTGATGGCACCCTGAGAACCCATCAGTAAACGAATAAGTCTCTTGACCTCCAATATTTTCTAGTATTGTGAATGGCGCAGAAAATGGATGATGGACACAAGTGTCATTCAACTTCCTCAAGTCTACGCATATTCAAATTTCACCCTGTGTCTTCTTCTCCTGAACTACCATAGGACTAACCCATTCGAATTATTCGACGGGCTTAATAACCCTGGCAACAAGCATCTTATCCAATTCTGCATGCACTTTTTCCTTATACATAGGATTCAATTGATAATGGGTGCTCCTTCACTGTGTTCGCATTTGGCTTTAGAGTTCTCTTCATGACACTGAGGTCCCCTACTTTCCCTTTTAGATCACAAAACTTAGTGGGAAACAAGTCCTGATACTCTCGTAGTAGCTCCACAACTTTTTCCACTATATCTTCGTCCCAATAGTCACCTATGTTTGCAAACTTCAGTTGCACTTCTGGTCTTTAAGGGTTGTGAAATATTAGGAACTTTTACCTCAAGCCCTATAACTTCACATTGTCCTTCTAACTCAGGAATATTGATGTTCCTAGGATATTATTCGCCTTTCTCAACGGTTACATTGTAGCATTCGAGCGTATGGTACAGTTGCATGCTCCAATCTTGTTGTACCCAAGCAAAAGGTTCCTCGAACACCCTGAATATTGCACTTTCATCTCCTGTAACGCCTCATCAATATATTCAAATCCATCTTTGAAGCTATAAGTTAACATAAAAATTTATTTTAGAAGATCCCATTCTGCAGTTCCATGTCGCAGCTTCGTTTCTATATACCAGTTCATCAGGATCGTATATAAAGTGTGGAAAATATATGAACCCAATCTGGCTGAGGTTCTTCTCCCCATTCCTTCATCCAAGATTCTCACGTGGATCATCCTTCCCTATGTATTTCTCTGTAATGCGGGTATTGGCATACCCAAACCGTAGCTTCATCATCTGTTGGTCCTTTCGATTTGCAAAGTTGTTCTTATGTGTACCCCACCATCTAGAAAGCGTAGCTTGCAGCGTGATGTCTAGTGCTTGGAACCAATGTTCCTCTAGTACATCTCTTTCAAATTTATCCAGAAATAAATTTACATCTTCTAGACCATTATAGTGCGATAAGTTTTGTACCTCAATGGATATACATCGTAGTGACTTTGTAAGCCTATTGTATCGCAGCAAAGATACCTCATGCAACCTATTTTTCCAGTGTTAGAGCTCCTCATCTGAATCTGAATTACAGGAGCTTTCCTTCTCCCAAGTAATTCGCCCATCTACCATAGAGTTGATCCAATCTTCATCCCGTGCAGCCATCTTATAGATCTACTCGATATCATCCACCTCATCATAATCATAGACTGGTTTTGTATATCGTGTTCCCTCAGCTGGGTCCAATGGTAGAATAACCCTCAGTTCTTTCTTTTTAAATGTCATACTATGCTTCTTAAGGTTGATGATTGCGTTCATATCAAATGCCCAATCAACTCCAAGCAACGCTAGATATGGGTTATTTTCATCCACTATTTTGATGACTTCAAAATATTCTATGGTGCGCGCCCCTTCAATATCCACAACCACTCCATGTAGGTGCTCCATAAGAATTGTATTTTATTGATTTTCCATTCTCAACTAGATCAAGGACCACTGTAGCGTTGGTCTTCTGATTTTTTCATGGGCTTGATTCTGTAAAATATTTTCATTAGACCCCAAATCAAGAATTACCTTGTCCATCTCGAATTTTCCTATCTTTGCAGTAAACCGCATTTTGTAACCAATCCTTTTCTTACTTTTTCCCACCTTATGTACCACACGATGTTCTGGCAGTGGCTTATTCTTGCTAGTGCAATTATCTATCAATTCTTGTAGTCCTTCTACTGCCTTCTTATCCCTTACGAGATTCATGCAGGTTTGTAAAAATGATGTTAATAATGAGGGGTCTACCTCGTACGCAGTACCGACATCTTCAAGATTCCCCGTGCATGTGCTTTGAGTCCTTAATGTAGAAGCTCATGCATCCATGAAGCTCCTTTTCACTTTCATAAATGTTTTCTTTACTTTATTTACTTGAATCCAGTCTCCTTATCAACAGCCTTGCAAACCCATACATTTTCCTCTGGTTGCTTCCCTTTATCCTCTCTAGTAGCTATGCCACTTCACGTGACAACATTAACAATAGGACCCTCTTCACACAGTTTAGCTCTCATCATTTGGATGTTCTGGGTAGGATGTTAGGTCTGAGTCTTCTTTTCTTGCATCTTCGTAATGAGCACGAGGCAATCTTCTCTGACATGATCAAACTGGAAACAATATTGACATGAGGGGTGAGTTGGATTCTAACAATCTCATGCAAAGTGACCTAGTTCTCCATAATTGTAGCAAATTATCTGGCCACGACCTGTTCCATCTCCTCCTCCTCATCCTCTTCCTGATCCCCAAAACCCTTTGTGTGTTGCAGTTGTGCCTTGATCCTGAGAACGAGCCTCCATATGTACTCAATATGTTGGTTTTCTACACATCATCAATTCATAACTTGTGCAATTGCGCTCATCATAGCCCACACCCTTACATATATTAAAGAAAAAATATTGTGGAGTTTGTACAAACTTTGTCAGTAAATGACAATTGTCTATCATATGTTTCCCTATACTCTGACAAATAGCACACCATGGTACCACTCTTGTACTTGGCCCAATAGTGTTTTTTGACTTCAAGGGGATAAGACCTCCCCCAACAAGATAATTTTGATACACAGGCAATGGTCCTTGTTGTGACCATGGCCCTTACATTTCAAACACCATACTTCCGTACGGACCTCATTCTGGACTTCCTTTCCCTTCTTGAGGCTCTTCAACTCCATATGCAGGCTAGCCAACTGTGACTGAATATGTTGTACTCCCAGGTTTGTATCCTGAATAGGCAAGGCTTCCAATTTCATAGTAATCTCTAATGCTTTTGATTTCATTTCAATCTTTTGTTGAGATAGTGGCAATCTCAAACGGGGCAATAGCGAAGAAATGTACCAGTCCTTGTGTTGATCCTCTGTGATCTTCATATAAGCCTACTAGAGCAGACATTTCAATCTCTGATCAAATTGCCACAAAGAATCATTCACCTTTTGTTGGATCTCTTTGACCTATGTTACTGACTAGGCTTTTGACTTAGGCATATTGAATTCATTATTGAGCGCTTTCCTTGTTTCTTCCAGAGTTGCATTTGGATGAGCCGAACAATACTTAATATACTAGCTTAGTGCTCTACCTTTCAGTGTTGTAATGAGAAGTGATTTCTTCAAGTCATCATTTGTAATCTACTGTGACTTCCACATAGCATCAGTTACAAACCAAAATTGTTCAGGGTATTTTGTCCCCAAACCTCTGAATATGGGCATCTTCATAGTGTTGGACATGTTGAATAATGGAGGTGCAGGTGGAGGCAGAGGTGTAGGTGTAGGTGTGTAAGGTGGAGGTGATGGTGGAGGTAGAGTGGATGGATGTGGTATTCCCACGATACCTTGATTTTCCATCTGCAGCACACCTAGAGGCGTTTTCAGAATACTACTTTCTTCGTCACTATCAAACACTCCCAACATAGGGTTGTACCTAGTGCCTGAATCTAGGTCTATTCTGAACTTCTTTCCACTTCGCGTAGTTCTCATAAAATATCTTCTAAACATTAATTCATAGGCATAACCCTTTTCTCGTACAATAACATTTTAATCCAAGTCTTCAAGGATGTCATATACTTACCTCTTGGTCCTTTGAAGAACCAGTTTTTAGCTTCACTATACCTGACAAATGTATCGATCGCAAACTCAGTGATGAATCCGCCCAAAATTCTATTGATCCAGTAATCGACAACTCTCGCGATCTTATTTTCTAAAGCTTCTATATGCCTTACCAACAATGGAGTCCACAATAGGGTTATCCAACTTCCACCTACCTTGATTGTCTACCAATTTAGACAACCACTAGTATAATTTGCATGGAAAAGAGTAGAAGAAAATTTTTTGTTCGTCTATATATAGGTATGTATTCAACCACTCTTCCTTTGACATGCGCAAATTCTTGTTTTCCTGGGCTGCAAATTCATGCTTCTGATCTATGCACTTTTTGATTTCCTTCTTAGTTGGGAACCATTTATTTGACCACACATTCCCTAGACAGACCTTGGTCCCAAAAACTGGACCATTTTTTGGCTTAAGGGGGTCTAGACCTAGGTTCAGAGTTAGTTGCGCCAACCAACAAAACCATACACTGTCGGCCCTTTCGGTAATAACTCATGTAGGGTAGGCTGTAGTCTCACCCGAGGCAGTATTGGGGGATGACATAACTAGGTTTCTGCATCCATAGGTTTTTGTGATTCTTAGGGCTTTATTTTGACCTTCGTGAACCCTAACCCTTCAAATGCAAAAATTTTAGTAACTTATAGAAAACAAATTTTGACTCTACGTTGATTGCTTTAAACATTCATAGCATCAAATAAACTATCATATCTACCACTTTTGTGCATATATTAAGTGTTTATTATGATAATTGCAATAAAAAATGCAAATACATGGTAAATATAGAAATAAACATAAACATGTAGATAAATAGATATTGCTCCCAAAATAGTCTTTATTATGTTCAACCCTTTTGTTGCACACTCTTTCTTCCCTGCACACACAACTATAGGGGCAATGCGCTTAGCTGCAGACTTACCAAGATCTTCGTGCACATAGTTGCAAGAGTCTTCCCCTTTGCCTAAGTATGGAAAATAGACTCTTCAGACTTAAATTACTTGCCCGTACATATATCTTCAATGATTAATTACCTCTTATGACTCTCTATGACTCCTTTTTATAACATCTTTCTTTACAATACCATGGTTCGTGAAACATGGGTAGGTCACAAAACATCTTAACTTCTAACATGCTAAAGGGCTTTGACCTTCCTAAATCCGATTTGACTTCTAATGACCTTCGTGCTCCACTCCTCACAATGCGAAGACTTTACAAAGATAACAAAAATTACTGCAAAATTGACCCCAAGGGACCCTGTCCCAATAGACATTATCTACCTTACAACTCCTTATCTCTTCCTTCGGGCTTCTCAATGTATCTTCGAAATCAAAAGTATGCCCCACACCACATTTCTCATCTGATTCATAAGAAGATTCTATGTAGTCTACCACCTTGCTAGCCATTTGATCTCTTTCCTACAATGCGTTATATGTCATATTAACCAAATCACAATAAGTCAATGTACCTTAGTATAACTTGGGGAGGATACCTTGTCTGGAAGATCACCAAATCAATGTGATACATGTATAAAATAAACATAATAACATATAGACATATGGAAATAAGTGTATCAACACATAAACATCACTCTAGTTAGGGTCCAGTCATCAATAAAAGGCCATATAAAAAATGCATGATATGACCTCATGCATGACAAAAATGATTACTCCATTGCACACACTACCACATGCAACCATCAATATGCATAATCAATGCCTACTACGCATAAACACATGTAGTCAAATATAAGTGATCAATTCTTGTAATCAACCTAGAAGAGCGATACACGTAATAAAATCTACAAGAATGTATCCTAACATACAAGGATGTAAGTAGGCAACATAAAATCAACATGTAAGCGACATATAACCATATACAACCAGTCACATACTCATGACAAATGCATTCCACAAAATCAAAATTAAATTATCCATGATAACCTTACTTCAATCATAATCAATCATCAAGAAAATGTAACAAGAACATGGAATGCAAGTGTAAGAGACACACATGCAATTGACATGCATGAATGACCAACACACACCAGCCATCTAGTTCGAGGGGTGAACCATGCTCTGATACCACTCTATAACACCTTCCTCCCACATCTACCTAAGTAACTATCCAACTGGGGTAGACATGAGACGAGAGGCCAATATGATTGGATTCGACCTCCTATGTGACCTTAAGGAAGTTGAATCAAAGGAAACAACACACACAGTCATCCAACATCAACTTCAGAATCCTCAAGAGACAAATCAACCACTCAAACAGCCTGTCCCTAGGTCCCACTAATGTTCTGAAAATCTTAGGCCTCAGGCACTCTCATGCTATAGGCAAGGGAGTGTCCAAAAACCCAAAGTTGCTCTCACAGGCTTTCCTGCCAGTGACTAGAGACTAAAATTTCCATTTATATGCCAATGACCCTAGGATTTAAGCCACCTTTTCAGGCCCAGAGTCCAAGTCACTACCCAGAATAGAGTGATAGTTTAAAATTAGTAAAATTACGGGGAAACAAGGATGCCAAAGCAATAATTCTAATAATACCTTAACCAAGCCCCTACTATCCATGCGAGGCATTTCGTCAAACATATCGTCAACATCTAACCTACAGGTGTAAACAACAGAATTAAGTGTATGGATAACATACTTATTTGAGAATTTCTACGAACCATTTTTCCCTCATGTCATTTGTTGCATTATCATATATTAGGCCATAGATTCATTATCCATTCATTTACAAGTAAAAACATGTTGAGAGCCATACACAGTTGTTGTCATAAAACATACATATAATCAACATAATAGGGACAGAAATATCATAATAATATCATCCATAAAATCCACATACACATTAGTGCATTTACACATGAAAATAAAGGGAATGAATTTCTCATTAATGAATGCAATACCCTAATCGGAGATGGTACTACCACATTCCACTCCACCATAGATTGGTTGAGCCAAATCTCTCTTCATCCATTCACCCCTATGCCATATTCCAAGCATTAATGTGGGACTCAAACTAAAAGAACCAACTAGGGCATACCAAGGCTAAACCACCTCACCCTCATCAATAGAAACCAGGCTTTATCACAATCCATACCAGATCTCTAGGCCAACACAATGAACACATCATAACAGGTTTTACCACAATCTCCACCCAATCACTAGGCAAAACAAGAATGGATGCCACCATATTTCTCCACCTACATCATGAGGAATTTTCCTGTCTCCTAGTCTCTTAAGCTTTACCGCAATCCAAACCCAGATCACTAGGCCCTAAACCAAGACCCACTCTCTAGGCTTTGTTGCATATCCCAAACCTGATATTACTAGGCCCAATAGAGATAAAACCACCTCTTGGCTTTACCGGATATCCTTCCATTCATCGGCAAGGATTCCTAGGCTCACCGAGGCAACACAATATTGGATTTACCACAACCCACAGTCTAGCTCAGGGGTCACTAGGCTAGTGGCTTTACTGTGATCCATAATCTAGTTCAAGGACCACTAGGCCATGTGCTCTATCATTTGGAGATTCACCCCACTTACCTTCGAATCCATCCACCAATCTAGCTCAATCAAAACATGAGAAGCACATCACACCATGGCTATCCAGAAATGGTAAGGCTAGGCTGAAAACATTGTTACACCTAGAAAAACCCATGCCATGATAGAAAACAACCACATGAAATACCATGCATTCCAAATCTAGCAAGGAAAATTCCAAAACTCAATTGATAAAAGGTACTTATCCTTGGAAGCCTTTTTATGAATGAGGCCTCTATTTTCTTCATTTTCCTTCATTTTCATTCTCACATGCAACCTGTGACCTTTCACCTTCACCTAAGTACATAAAACATACTTTTCTAACTTAGATTACTTGCCCATACATAGATCTTCAATGATTGATTACCTCTTATGACTCGCTACGACTCCTTTTTGTAACATCTTTCTTTACAATACCATGGTTCATGAACCATGGGCGGGTCACAAAACATCTTAAATTCTAACTTACTAAGGTGATTTTACCTTCCTAAATCCCCTTTGACTTCTAATGACCTTCGCACTCCGCTCCTCACAATGCGGAGACTTTATAAAGATAACAAAAATTATTACAAAATTGACCCCAGGGGACCCTGTCCCAACAGTCATTATCTACCTTACAACTCCTTGTCTCTTCCTTCGGGCTTCTCAATGTGCCTACCAAATCAGAAGTATGCCCCATTCCACATTTGTCATTTTATGCATAAGGAGATTCTATGTAGCCTACCACCTTGCTAGACATTTGATCTCTTTCCTGCAATGCATTATATGTCAGATTAACCAAATCACAATAAGAAAATGTACCTTAGTATATCTTGAGGAGGATACCTTGTCTAAAATATCACCAAATCGGTGTGATACATGTATAAAATAAACATAATAGCATATAGACACACGAAAATAAGTGTATCAACGCATAAACATCACTTTAGTTAGGGTCCAGTCATCAATTCAAGGCCATATAAAAAATGCATGATACGACCTCATGCATGACAAAAAACATTACTCCCTTGTACATGCTACCACATGCAACCATCAATATGCATAAGCAATGTCTAATACGCATAAATGCATGTAGTTGAACATAAATAATCAATTCTTGTAATCAACCTAGAAGACTAATACATGGAATCAAATCTACAAGAATGTAGCCTAACATACAAGGATGTAAGTAGGTGACATAAAATCAACATGTAAGTGACATATAAACATATACAACCAGTCACATACTCATGACAAATGCATTCCACAAAATCAACATCGAATTCTCCTTGATAACCTTACTTCAACCATAATCAATCTTCAAGAAAATGTAACATGAACATGGATTGCAAGTGTAAGAGACACACATGCAACTGACATGCATGAATGACCAACACACACCACCCGTCCAGTCTAAGGGGTGAACCATGCTCTGAAACCACTTTGTAACGCCCTCCTCCCACATCTACCCAAGTAACTATCCAACTGGGGTAAACATGAGATGAGAGGCTACCATGATTGGATTCGACCTCCTATGTGACCTTAAGGAAGTGGAATCAATGGAAACATCACACATAGTCATCCAACATTAGCTTCAGAATCCTCAGGAGACAAATAAACCACTCAAACAACTTGTCCCTAGGTCCCACTAATGTTTTGAACATCTTAGGCCTTAGTCGTTGTCATGATATAGGTAAGGGAGCGTTTAGAAACCCAAAGTCACTCTCACAGGCTTGCCTTCCAGCAGCTAGAGACTAAAATTGCCACTTTTGTGCTAGTGATCCTGGGATTTAAGCCACTTTTTCAAGCCCAGAGCCAAGGTCACTTCCCATAATAGAGTGATAGTTTAAAATCAGTAAAATTACATGGAAGAAAGGATGCCAAAGCAATAAGTTGAATAAGGCCTTAACCAGACCCCTACTAGCCATGCGAGGCATTTCGTCAAACATATCACCAACATGTAACCTATAGGTGTAAACAACATAATTAAGTGTATGCATATCATACTTATCTAAGAATCACCATGAACCATTGTTCCCTCATGGCATTTGCTACATTATCATCTATTAGGCCATAGATACATTATCCATTCATTTACAATTAAAAACATGTTGAGATTCATACATAGGTGTTGTAATAAAACATACATATAACCATAATAGTAGGGATAGAAATATCATAAGCATATCAGCCATAAAATCCACATATACATCAATGCATTTCCACATGAAAAACAAGGGAATGAATTTCTCATTAATGAATGAAATAAACCAATTGGAGATGGGACTACCACATTCCACTCAACCATAGAATGGAGCCAAATCTCTCTTCATTCATTCACCCTTGTGCCATATTCCAATCATGAATGTGGGACTCAAACCAAAAGAACTAACTAGGGCATACCAAGGTTAAACCACCTCACCCTCATCAATAGAAACCAGGCTTTACCACAATCCATCCTGGATCACTAGACCAACATAATGAACACATCATAACAGGCTTTACCATGATCTCCACTTGATCACTAGGTCGAACAAGCACAGATGCCACTGGATTTCTCCACCTACACCGTGAGGAAATTTCCTGTCTCCTAGTCTCTCAGGCTTTACTGCAATCCAAACCCAGATCACTAGGCCCTAAACTAAGACCCACTCTCTAGGCTTTACTGCATATCCAAAACCCAAGATTACTAGGCCCAATGGAGATAAAACCACCTCTTAGCTTTACCATATATCATGCCATTCATTGGCAATGATTCCTAGGCCCACCGAGGAAACACAATCGTGCCTTTACCGCAACCCACAATCTAGCTTAGGGTTCACTAGGCTAGTGGCTTTACCGTGATCCATAATTCGGTTCAAGGACCACTAGGCCATGTGCTCTATCATTCAAAGATCCACCCCACACAGCTTGGAATCCATCCATCAATCCATCCCAATCAAAACATGAGAAGCCCATCACATCATGGCTATCTGGAAATGGCAAGCCTAGGCTGAAAACATTGTTACACCTGAAAAAACTCATGCCATGATAGAAAGGTACCACATGCAATACCATGCATGCTAAATCTAGCAAGGAAAATACACATGCAAGCTAATACCTCCAATGAAGCCTGTTATAGCTTCTTGATCCATCCTTTCCCTACTTGATCTTTGTTTCCTCTTTCTTTCTTTTCCTTTCTTGCTCCAATGCTAAAATGCTCCAAGAAAACTTTAAGTGTCTGAGATTGAGAGAGAGAGAGATAGAATAATGAGAGAGCTCCAAAACTCAATTGACCAAAGGTTACCAACTAATCCTAAGAAACCTTTTTATGAATTAGGCATCTATTTTCTTCATTCTCCATTATTTTCCTTCATTTTCCTCCTCATGTGCAACCTTTTACCTTTCACCTCCTTTTTCTCCTAATTTCCATTATTTTCATAAATAAATGTGCCAAAAATGCCATTTTACCTTTCCAAATCCTTATCCAATTCCTTTTCCAATTTCCTTAGCCATAAACAACCAAATGAACACCCCCCGGGATGTCCTACCCAACATTCATCTTGGAATAAGTGTCCCATCAACTATGGTTATTGTATTTAACTTTTATTACATGGAATTTTCACCAGGGTTGTTACACCTAAGAAACCTCTGCACTATCTCTATCTGTCTCACACATTCCTAGATAAGCCTTGTCCAATACTTAACCAATTTTTGGCTTGCCCAAGTCCCTACTTCCTTAAATTGTTTCCTTAGGAATTACCCCCTAATAATTAGGGAAATTCATCAATATGAATTGTGCAATCCTCATAATCCTTCCTCTAACTGCATGCACCACCTATACAATTCAAATGATTATACAATTGATAGATCACTTCCCTTGAACTCCAATATCAACTGGGTAACTCTCAAATCTGACATGCATAAGTTATTTATGAATTAAGCATTAGTTAATTGGTTGAACACATGAAGCAACACCCCACTGTTTAACCTCCTACTAGTGCCTCCATTAGTTGTAACTAGTTTAACTAACTTTAACTCAATTAAACTAAATTAATTAATTACAACTCAAAAAAAACTAAACTAGGGATCCTATAAAGTAGGAGATGCTCTATATGACTCAAGTTAGACCCTCGTCTTGAATTAACTGAGCCAACTAAGTTAAATTAACTTAGTTAACTCATACAAGTTGTATTGTTATGTGGAATTACAATTTTATTCCTAATTTAATTCAAGGAAAAAATTAAATCAGGGTTTTCTTGTTTCATTTTCAACACTCCCTCTCAACAAGAAAGGGATTACTAGATACCCCAATCCTGCCTCCATGGAACTTGAATTTTCCTCTTGATAGTGCCTTAGTCAGGATGTTTGCATCATGTTCCTCTATATGAATGTACTCCAGCAACATGATTCTCCTTTGCACACATTCTCATAGATGGTGATACCAAATGTCTATATCATTGGATCGATCATGAAAAATGGATTCTCAGAGAATTTCATACAAATCTGGTTCTCATAGTAAATCACTGTAGGATCCATATTCTAGCCAAATAACCCAATAAGGATCTTCCTCATCCAGATAGTAACACAAGTTGCTTGACCAGTAGCCATGTACTCTGCTTCTACTGAAACTAGTGCAACTGATCTCTGCTTCCTTCAGTACCAAGAAACTGTTGTTGACACAATACTAAAGATTCCTCTTGATGTGCTCTTCCTTTCAGATGGGCTCCTTGATATGCATCTATGAAGCCTTAAAGCTTCACTCCCTCTATTTGTTTGTAGCAAAGACCAAATTGAGTAGTGCCTCTAAGGTATCTCAACACATGTTTATTTGCCTTCCAATAGATTTTGTTTGGCTTAACCATTTCTTAACTAAGTTGATTAACTGCAAAACATATTTTTGTTCGTGTCTTCACCAAATACATAATTGAACCCTCAAGCTTTCTGTAAATAGTAGCCTCCAGTACTTCACTTGAAGTAGCATATTCCTTCCTCAAATTCCCTACTAGAGGAGTCTCCATGGGTTTGTTTCTCTCCATATGGAACTTCTTCAGTATCTCGTTGGCATACTTTTCTTGAGAGACAAATGGTTACTCATCTCCTTTCCATACTTTCATACCAAGGAGATAATGCATAAGCCCCAAGTCCTTCACCTTGAATTCTCTTGCAAGATCCTCTTTGCAAGAATTTACCAACTTCTCATCACCCATTAGAATTAAATCATTGACATATAATACTATAATCAATAGTTTACCTTCAACCACAATATGGTAAAGGTTTTCATCTGCTTCACTTTTGGTGAAACCCAACCTAGTGAAATAGTTGTCAATCCTCGTGTACCAAGCACAGGGTTCTTGTTTCAATCCATATAGCACTCGCTTGAGTCTGAACACATCCGACTATCTATTGAAGATCTCAAATCCTTCCAGTTACTCAATGTCCACCACTTCCTCAATAACTTTGTTGAGGAATGTTGTCTTCACATCCATCCGATGTATCTTCCATCCCATATGTGCTAAAATTGATGAATAGATTTGATTGAAGAGTACCTTGCTACTGTAGAAAATGTCTCCTCATAATCAATTCCCTCCACCTAATAGAACCCTTTGGCCACAAATTTGACCTTGTGTTTGTCAACACTCCCATCTGCTGCTTGATTTACCTTGTAAAGCCATCTAGAACTCACCATTGAGTTGTCTGCTACTCTTGGGACCACTTCCCAAACACTGTTTCTGATAATGGATTTGTATTTCTCTACCATGGAATCAACCCATATTGGTTGTTGTACTGCTTCCTCGAATGAGGATGTCTCAATCTCTACACTCTCACTCATCAAAGCCATGTATCCAGTCTATCAATCTGGTGACCTCCTCTGCCTGTGTTGTGATGTGAGTTCTCCCACATTCTCTCTAGCATCATGCGTTAATCTGTCACCTTCTATGATGCACTTCCTTCCATCTATAGAAGTCTCTTCATGAGTGGGTACTTCCAATATCTACTCCTCTACATGTGTCAGTTGCTCCACATCATCCTGAGGTTCTTCCGTTAGAGCCAAAATCTCCTCGTCTGCATGTAACTAAATCTCCCTCTCAAGGGAACATCTCATGGCATTCTCTTCATTGAAATTTTCATCTCTATGAACCATTGTCATCCTGTGAGATGGAAGGTACACCCGATAGTTGTGAGGTGTATCAGTGTACCCCACAAATATGCCCAACTCAGTTGTTGGCTCTAGATTTTTCCTTGCATCCTTGGTAACATGACAGTAAACTAATGAACCAAAGATCCTGAAATGTGAAACATCTAGTTTCCTACATGAAAAATATTCTTCTGAAGTACTTATCTTGACAATTCGATGACGACTTCTATTCTACACATATACATATGTGTTGCATGCTTCATCCCATGTCAAGTGCAATAGTAAGCCTTGATCATGTAACATCACCCATGCAGCTCCCACAATACTTATGTTCTTCCTTTCAGCCACCCCATTTTGCTATGGTGTATGGGGTTCTATTAAGTCTCGTCAAATTCCTTCTAATGCATAGAAGTTATTGAATCCATTTTACACATATTCTCCACCGTTATTGCTCTTGAGAGCCTTCACTTTCCTGTCAGTGTCTTTCTCAACAAGTGCTTTAAATTCACAAAATTTAAAGAACATTTGATCTTTCTTTTACATGAAGAAAATTTGGCAATTACATGAGAAATCCTCTACAAATATTACATAAAGCATGTGCTTGGATGTGGAGGCTTTTGAGAACGGTCCACACATATATGAGTGAAATATTTCAAGGATTGCTTGTGCTCAATTGTCCTTGTCATGAAAGGTGGCTTTGTTGTACTTCCCCAATGTACACCCTTTTCATGTATCTCTCTGCTCTTATGCACCCTTGGGAATTCATGTAGAAATATGGTGCATGATCTTCAAAGCTCTATGGTGAAGATGGTCAAACATTCTATGCCATAATTCACTGATGTCTTAACACTACACCTTATCTGCTTTTGTGCTCAAAGAAACATAATCTTCTACATCCAATTTGAAGAGATTCTTGACCCAAACCCTAATCTGCTTCACTTGTCATGTGTCTATGTGATGAAGGAAAGACTTTCCTTTGATAAATATCACATCATAGCCACGATCCTCCAACATAGCATCTAAAACTAAATCCATCTTTGAACCTAGTACATACATGACATCTTTTAATGTGAGAGGAGAACCAGACTCCCTCTAAAAAGTAACAACACCGATGTCGATCATGCTACCTTCCATAACCTCCCATTTTGATATGCATATAGAGGTCCTTCTCCTCCAAGTTGCTAAAAAGTTATTTGTTGTCAGTCATATGGAATTAGGTTCCACTCTCCAAATACCGCACTACCCATCACTAATGTCACCATGTAACCAATGAGGGTGAAATCCAACTCGAATTTTTAAGCAATAGCTTCAACTACCACTCCTCCTGATGGCTTCTTGTCGGACTTCCTGTGTGAACACTTCATGGCATAGTTTCCCAGATAATGATAGTGAAAAAATTTAATCTTTGACAAGTCCTTCTTCTTGCTGCCCTGACTGTAATCTCCTTTGGATTGGAAGTATATGAGGGATTGCATACCTTTAACTTTGGAAGTTTTTTTTTGTCTCCTTGGTGATGCATTATTTTCTCTACCAATGTAGTGTTGTCGGGACTTCCTTTAACCAAGTTAGTAGGTCCCTTTAACATTGTTGCTAAGTCTCTGTCATTTTCCAATATTTTCTCAACTTGAAAGGAACAATGGCTAGTTTGAATCTCTTCAAAAGCTTCAAAATTCTTTGCATGCTTTTGAAGATACAACAACTACTCATTTAATGCTATATTCTCTATTTCTAGCTTCAGATTGATGGCTTTGAGATTATTGATCTCCTCAAGGTCTAATATAAGCTGCCTTTTCAAATAGATCTTTAATTCAAGATCTTCCAAATCACTAGAGGAGCCGCTCGATTCATCAATAGTGCCAACTTCACTCACGTCTTGTTCAAGAGATTTTTCCCTTAATGACTCTAGGGATTCTTTTGTTGACACATGAGATGTCATTTCTTCCTCTTCCCCAGAGATGGACCCATTTTATTCTTGACCATTTTCTAGATCTACTATTGCTATCAAGGTGGTCCCTTTACTACTACTAGATGAGACATTCTCACTTTCAGTAGTACACATAGTTGAGAAATTAGAAGAAAAATGACCTATTGTGTTGCAATATTAACAAAACAACAACTTACGTGTAGATTTCATCTCCTTTGAGTACTGATAAAAAAACTTGACCTCTTGATATAAGAGAATCATTCTCTAATTCATGATCTTCAATACTCCTTGAATCTTTGACTAATCCATCCTCTAGGGAAAGCCTCTCAACATCACATGCAATTTGTATGTCTATTCATAGATGGACTACAACTCTATTATAGCACCATTTACCACTCTTGGTAGATCTGATTCTCTTGTTATGGCCTAGGGAAACCCTTCCTTTCCAGACTTGGTCCAAATTCTAAAAAATAGTGCTTTATTTCCCATACGCTACTTTGCCCTATGCTAAAATCATGTACACGTGGGTCAGTATATACCCAACCCATGTATATGTATTAAAACACTAAAAAATAATAAATATCTTTAAATTTGGGCAGAGTTTATGGGTTTTACCTGTTACTCACCTACTATAGCCCGTGGCCCAACTGTTTCCCAACTAAAAAACTAATTTTGAGAAGTATAAATAACCTCCATGGGAAGGCCTAAGGGGAGAAGAGATGAGATATTGATATTATAGTTGATTGATACTTGATCGATTCTGAAGAGATCCATGTGCCTCCTACACTCCCCAAGTTATATGAAACCTTTGTTTCCTCTTTTGTGATGTCCTTCATCCCTCTTATGACATCCTTGTGTGTATCGATGGAGGAAGATTGTTGAGGCTGGGATAGGATAGATCCGGAGGATGGTTCCACTTGGAGCTGGAGGAAGACTCTAGTTGTAGTTTTCCACCTTTCATTTAGTTTACATCAATAACGAAATTATTTTTTGTTCCTATATTTTGTTTATGCATTGATCCATGTTGTGATTTTCTTATAAATCTTATATTAATGCGTAATTGCTCATTCTATTATATGGTCTAACACATATATCATGAACATGCTTTCTATTACTACTATTGCATATGTTTTTCTTAAATAAGTTACAGTTTTAAACGCATCGGAAGAAGCAGAGGGTTTAAACCCTGCGAGATCGACCTCGAACATAGGACCTTTGGGCAATACCACTTCTTCCCAGTTTAATAGTTTAAGCATTTAGATTGTTTGTCTGCACATTTTTTGTTGTTGTATGCCCTCTTCTCTATTGGGGTTTTCAACCCAAGGCCCTAGGGTGTTCCTATAGAAATTTGCACTTGTAGATCACCTAATAATGCAATATACTAAAGCAAAATACTTGATCTACTTCTACAAACAATTATGCAGATGCTTAACCAAATATGAGCAAGATCAATTTGAACACATATAACTGATAATAAGAAATCAATCACACATAACACAGAATAAATAACCACAAGAAAGCACCAACCTAAAACCCCAACTCTGTATCATCATACAAGTGGAAATCTTGTCCAAGTTACAAAAAGAATCAGCTCAAAAGCTATCATGCTCTCTCTGCAATCAAACAATGAATCTCATAGACTAAATAGATAATTATATATCCTCCTCAAGCCCTCCAAGCCCCTATTTCTTTGCGCAATTTTTCTTGGGGTCCAGTGAAGCCACATGTGTGAATTGGCCTCATCACACTCATTGAATAGGAAGAAGTAACAATGCAATTCTCTTGGAAAGAAATGCTTCTGCATGCAAGGAATATTCACCAAGGAATATCCTAGAAAATCATAGTACATTGTCCCTCCATCTAATCTCAACTGGGTCTCTTTCTAAACTGACATGCATGAGTTATGTATGAGAGAATATTCAGTTATTTGAAGAGCAACAGTTATATTCAAGCATGCATTAACTAACTGAAATTACATTAATTTAAACAAACTATTAAATCAATCTAACTGGACTTGACTCAGTTAACTGAGCCAACTAATTACTACTCAGATTAGAACTCATCCTTATCTCTTTAACTGATGGATAAATTCCTCAATTAATGGAGAAACTGTTACATGTCCTCACATAGACTTCATGTTTGATTTTTCACAACTAATTAACTCATGTTGAATTAATTAATTTATTTTCAAACAATTGTTAAGTTTAAATTCAAATTTTACTTCGTATTATAGTTTAAGGATTGACTAAAATAAAAAGGTATCGCGAAATGTTATTTATAGAAAAGCTATTTTTAGCACTTTCACTTTTCATCCATTGTTGCTAAGTTCAACACTAACTGAACTACTATTTATAGCAGTGTTATTTTTAGCATTTTCTATTTTTAGCAGTTCTTGTTGTTATCTTCAACAGTTCCCACCCACAATAGAATTGGCGACTCCATTGGGGAAAACATTCTTGTTTTTCCTAGTTTGGGTTGTTTGTTCTTGATCAGGGTTTGTTTTCTTGATTTCTTGTTTTTACAGTGTCATTGACTTATTAGCTTCCTAGGTATCAAGTCTGATCTTCTGGATCAGGCCTTGATTTCTTGCTTTTCTTGATTCAACTTATTAAACACATTTTTCTTGGGATAAGTCACATATACAAGCGTGTTTCCTCAAATAGACTCGCATATATGTGGGTTCTCTATGTTAGAAACGTGTGTGCACACCTCTGTGTCTTTACACAGTCGCATATACATCATTTGGAATTGTTTTTAAAACATTTTACCCAGTTAGGTAGGTGACTTATGCTATTTTTTGGTCATTCATTGTCTGTAGAACTCTGTTCTCTTGCAAGTTTTCAATTTCGAATCTCCTTCTTAGTGAAAAGCCTAGTTGGCCTAGGATTTCTTTTTTAGTAAGGATTTGGTTTGTGTTTTGGGTTCAAGGCCTCTGTCTGAAGTTCTTGGATGTTCTAGCTTTCTAGAACAAAAAATTAATGTCAGTTTTGTTTATAACCCAGATTTCAAATTGCTTTCCTTTGCTTTCCCTTTTGGTTGACCTTGTTGTTTTTTGCGATTTTTTAGTGTCTCTTTGGTAATATTTAGAGTCTTGACTTTTTGTCAGTTTTCTAAAGTTTGGTACTACTATTTAGATCAGTTTGTATAAGTTTGCAGCCCTTCTTGTTTCAAGTTTCATTTATTAATGAGTTTTATAACGTGCAAAGTTTAAGGGATCTTTGTTCTTGTTTCTTGATCTTTGAAATTTAGTAGCTCTTTTTATGACCTCAAAAATTTCTTTGGTTTTTTAAAAGAAAAAGACAAAAACATAGTTGTAACCTTTCTTTTTCTTTCCAAGCTTTTGGTTTTTTGGTTTCTTTTGTTTTCTTTTTGGAGCAATTGTGATATTTTTCATTTTTTTTGCTTGGTTTTGAGGGAAATTAGTTTTTAAAATTTTGCCCTTTGCATTGTCAAGTTGGCTTATTGACCTTATAAAGAAGCACATTTTCTTATCCCATGAGTATTCTTAGGATATTGCATCATCATTTAAATTTACATTAGGTTAGTTTTCATCATAAGCATTCTTAGTATTTTTAGATTTTGAGTGTGTGTGGAGTGTTTCTAAAAAGAAATGAAAAAGAGTATTTTTCTTATATAAATTTTTCGTAGAACCAAGTAGAAATCCCTTTTCATTGAAAGAAAATAACGACATGAATATATTTAAATTTATATTGGTTTCTTTTGCATCGAAAACATCATAAGTTTCACTCTCATTATACCTTTGACTTAAAGAAAAACCCTCTAAAATCAAGTGATTTAATAAAAAGAACTAGAACTTTTTAATTTGTCATTAACAACACCAACAAGTTTAAGTTTTTTAGGGCCTTGGAATAGGTGAGTGGAGAGTTAACTCTCCAAGGCCACTCAAACTATCAAACATAGAACTTCAATAATGAGTGAAATCTAGTGTCATTAGAAAGACCAAGAAAGCTTCGTGACTGGGAGTCAAACATGAGGGAGTGTGAAGATAAGGAAGAGAGATACCCCTCTCCTAATTGTTGGATCTCGCCTCATGATTGCTCCTCCCAGCTTTTGATATGAAATGGTGCTCATAGTTTCCATTCCTAGGGTTCACATAGGTGGCTACAGAGGGGAATCTCGTGGCACTTGAGGCAGACATTGCATCACGTTCATCAGTACTTCTGGAGGGTCCCCTTGTGAAGGTTAGGTGCTTGCACTAGCTAAGGTTGTTGTCTAGAGGTCGGCATAATTGTTTCTGTTACCTTCACTAGTAGGCTTGGGCTATCATTACCCCACACTATTTTTGGAAGGTCTTTGATTTTCACTTTCTTGTATTTTGGTGTTCGATCCTCATCACCCAGAGCGGAAATACATGGAAGTAGTTTGGTTGAATGTATCTTTAGGGATTTTTTAGAGAGTTCTCTTTGCTCCTAGTTGCCCTAGCTTTACAAATTTTTTGAGTCTTTAATTAGCTCTCTTAAAAATAATTAAAAGTGGTTGATCAACTAGTTCGTCAGTCAAGGAGGCTTCATGGGATTTCACCTACAAGTACTGCGCCTTCTCCTTGAATATGTAGGAGCAATTATGCTAGTTATTTCCAATCAGTGGCAACAGACATAGCAAAGATTGATACTCCGATTGGAGTTATTGATTCACAGAGTAGACCTAGTATAAGTAGAGAGTTGGAGAGGAACACTCCAATCCTTTCTAGAGTCCTCTTCTAGTTGGAAGATGTTATTGAGGTTGAATAGTTGCCTGAGTCTCTTTTGACTCCTAATTCTCCTCTTTTTCATGATCATCCAGATGTTTTATTATATGACGAGACTCCAACCAACAGGCCTTCGATCCCAGGTTTATTTCAATCTTTTTCTTTGATGACCACTGTTGGGAGCATGGTTGCCACCATAAGTGAGACTAGTATGTAAACTCTTGTATCCGTACAAAGAGGAGGAATGATTTCTATACCTTTTGTTACTCCTAGCACTGCGATATTTGGCTCTACCTCCATTCCATCTTCGAGTGGGGGCACCCAAGCTTTTGCCTCTGGCACTAGTTTATCCCCTTTGGAATGCCGACCAATGCAATTCCTTCGGTTTCGTTAAGTTTTCCACCAGCTGCTTCCATGTTTATGACTTCCATGGAAAGTGGGTTAGCTTCTTTTCAGGTTTTCCCTTTTGGGAGTGGTCATATACCGCATTCTAACCCATCTTTAGGATCAATACCTTTTCCCTCCACAGGTCAAAGTTATAATCTTTTCAAGGATGGACAAACCCTTTAGTTAGTGGACTTGGATCCGGGAACCAATTCTCTTTTGGCCGACAGGGGAATATGTAATATTATTCTATTAGTACATTCCAAAGCGTTTCTCCCTATGCTCATTCATGGAACCCTTACCAAGGGCTCTTTGCTCCTTTCAACACCTATCTAGGGGGGAATTTCACTAGATATGGAAATTTTTCAGCAGGAGTTGGTCAAACTCTGGTTTTTTCTAGGCCAAAAGGAGCTCCTTATGGTTCAAGTGTTTCTACCAATTACCTCAGTCAACCCGGTGCCATCACAAATTCAGGGTATTCTTTTCAAAACGTTGGAATTTCGCTCAAACCGGGTGGAATCCTCAAGGTCCTCCACAATTACCTTTTCTAGCAATGTTAAACTTGCAATATATTTCTAAATTAACTAATGACCTAATCAAATATAACCTGGCCTGGCCTCCAGTTCCAACCAAGCTTTCGTCTAATATACCCAAATTCAAGGGGGAGACTGGTGAAGATCCGGGTGACCATATAACCACTTTCCACTTATGGTGTTCGTCAAACTCCCTGATAGATGATTCAATCAAGTTGAGATTATTCCAATGTACACTAACTGGAAATGCAGCTAAGTGGTACATTGAACTCCCATGGGGCACCTTTGCTTCTTTCGGTGATTTGGCTACAATATTTTTGAACCATTTTCAGTTGCATGTCCATTATGATGCTGGAATTGAGCTATTAGCTAATTTTCACCAAGACCAGGCAACTCGCATTTCATATCATATCCAAGAATGGAGGATAAGGTAGAGGCTCATTGAAGCTAATATTACACAAGAATTCCTTCTTGAATGGTTTCTTAAATCTTTACAACCCGAGATATCTAAGGATGTATCGCTCTCTAGTGTGTTCACTGAAGAACAAGCTATTTTTAGAGCCCAACAGTTAGAACTTATATATTCTCAATCTGGGGTTCCTCAGAAAATTATGCCTGATGCTCCTAGGTCCAAGGTTGATTTAGCCAAGCCAAATCTAGGTCCCCATGTCGATGGGCTAGTCGGATCTATTGATGCTAACACAGCCAACCTGCTAAATCAATTGCAACAGTTGTCCTTACAAACTGCTTCTTCTATGAAGGCATCTCCATCAGTGCCTATGCCTTCTGAACCTTCATCTATAAATGTCATCCAAACTTCTAACCCTAAAGGAAACCAACAATACAATGGGAATAATAAAGGACAAGGTAGGAAAAAGAGTCAGGATGGGAAGGGTAATGCAAACAAACCCGACAATGATGCTGGAGGGGGAAAAAAAGAGTCTAAGAAGAAAGTAAAGTTTCCATGCAAGTTGTGCAATGGAGATCATTTGACTCATATTTTCCCTAAGATCCAAGATGATCAACGCTTATTAGTTCAGCAGGGGTCTTCTAGCTCCCAGGCTGTGCTAACTAACCATTTTCCGCAAGGGCAATAGTTACTTGCTAGCGTGAACTCTAGTACCGTACCAGCACGGAGGGAAACCAGGAAGGGGAAAATACATCAAATGTTTACATGATTAGTTCACATATTTGCGTTGCTACACGGTCACGTGATTATGGTGAATCAGTATCGTCCAAGGCTAAGTCTACTCCCGATGTTTTAGAGCCACTCCATATCGAGAGGCTCATAATTGAGTCTATACGTCGGATGCCAAAAGGCTCCACAAAAGGCTCGACCATTAACCCTAATGCTAAGGTAGCCCAGAACTACTCGATTGTAGAAGATCTGGCTTAGAGTCCTTATGCAATGTCAGCATTAGAGGTACTCCATTCATGCCCCACATAAAGGAGTACATTACTCACTGTGATCAGAGCAGTTGATCCAAAAAATGCTCATGTGCTTACATTCGATATGTCAAACATCAAGAAGAGACTCCCACATCATATGGATTTTCAGATTAAGTCTATGTATCAAAAGACCAATATCTTTCAAACTATAGTCGATGAGGGAGCTTCCACATGTGTAATGTCCATATCATGTTGGAAGGTTATTAGATCACCTCAGGCGGTTCCTTCACCTACTATATTAATAGCATTTGATGGTGATTCTCATAGGCCACATGGGATTATTCCAGCCTTTCCCATCTGTGTTGGGGGTAAGGTGGTAATTATTGAAGTAGATATAGTTGATGTAAATATGGATTACAATTTCCTTTTAGGTAGGAATTGTATTTATGAGATGGATGATATTGTATCGTGGTTATTTCACATCCTTTGTTTTCCTCGTGAAGGGAGAATCATAAAAGCTTATCAGATGGATTATTCTTCGGGTGACTCCCATGCATCTTCTGAATATACTGTTCTGTTAGTGGATAATCCCAAGCAACCTATAGAAAATTTAGAAGTTAGAATGTACTCTTACTTAATGGGTACCTTTGCTCTTCCTGCTCCTATAGCTATAATTAATTCTATTTCATCCTCCAAGGCACCTTCTCGAAGAGATTTCTTTAGAACTCATTATTTTTCAGATCCTTGGCCCTTGCCCTCATCTACCACCACGTTAAGTGAGGGGTAGGTAGGCGGAATGGCATGTCCTAACTCTGCAGTAGAAATTTCTTATCGGTCTATTGTTAACATTGCAGACTCCGATCCTACTCCTTTTTCACCAGAGGATCTACATGGGGATGTGGCTCCAGCCTAGACTCTAGATTCAACTTCTACTCAGGATTACTTAGATATTGTCTTTCCATCTGAAGAAGACATTCTAGAAGAAATGAAGGGTGTTGAAAGACCATGGAATTATTTTCATCATCGTTCATATTTCCTCCCTCATTTGCGGGAAGTAGAATCAAGTTTGTCCAATTCTTCATCTGCTATTCATGCTCATGCAGTTTTAAACCCTTTGGCTCCAGCACAGTTTTCTGCCGAAGGTAATATGTTTGATATCTTGCAAGTTATTCCAGTGAACATCTTTAGGAATACCAACATTATTGAAAATATCTTTTTTGGAGCTGATTGTTCCCCTGAAGAAGTTCAAACTTATACCAATCTCTTCAAAGAGTTTCATTATGTGTTCACTTGGTCTTATGAGGAAATTCCTGGAATAGATCCATCTATAGTCTAGCATGAGATCAAGATGTACGAAAATACAAAACCTATTCGTCAGAAACTTTGATCGGTAAACCCTAGGAAATCAACACCTATCAAAGTTGAAGTTGAGAAGTTGCTTAAGGCGGGTTTCATATACCCCATTCCTTTAACTGAGTGGGTCTATAATCCAGACCCTATAGATAAAAAAAAGGAACGATCATGTATGCATTGACTTTAGGGACCTAAATAAGGCTTGTCCTAAGGATAATTACCACACGCATTTATTGATCAGATTACTGATGAATGTGCCGGTAATGAAATTTTCTCATTTATGGATGGATTTTTTGGTTATAATCAAATTACTACCAATCCAGAGGATCAACATAAGACAACTTTTATTTGTCCCTGGGGTACATTTGCATATTAAAAAATGCCTTTTGGCCTCAAAAATGTTGGAGCTAATTTTCAACTGGCCATGTCATATGCTTTTCACGATATCAAGCACATTATCGAAGCTTATTTGGATGATTTAGCTGCTCATTCTCAAAAGAGAATTGATCATCCTCAACATCTTCGATTGATTTTTGAACGATGTCATTTTTAAAAATCTGGTTGAATCCAAATAAGTGTGTTTTCGTCGTCACATCCGATCGGTTGTTGGGATTCATCATGTCAACTGAGGGGATTCGTGTAAATCCCTTCAAGGTTGAGGCAATACTTCAGTTTCCTCCCCCGTCCTCCATATATCAACTTCAGAGTCTCCAAGGAAAAGAAATTTTCTTGAGGAGATTTATAGCCAATTATTCCAAGATCACAAAAGGATTTATGAGGTTACTTAAGAAATAGGTCCCATTTCTATGGTATGATTTCGTGCAACGACCTTTCGATGTTTTGAAAAAAGCATTAACCTCTGCTCCTTTATTGATTCCACCTAATTATAGTAGAGATTTCCTTTTGTATTTCACTACAGCAGAATCAACTATTGGAATGGTTATGGTTTAGGAAGATGATGCCTTAGGTGAGCACGTAATCTACTATCTGAGCTGAGGCTTGGTAGGTCTTAAACTACACTATTCTCCCATCGAGAAATTATCTTTGGAAGTTGGCCACATTGTCCAGTGGCTTAGACATTATATTCTGCTTCGAAAAACTTTCATCCTAGTAGTCATCAATCCATTTCAATTTGTTCATGGTAGGCGAGTATTTGGGGGAAATTATAATAGATGGATTATTATTTTACAACAATTCGACCTCGAATTCACGTCGGCTAAGCCTAAGAAATCTTTAGTATTTGCATATTTGATCTCGGAGTTTCCTTGCGGGGAAGAAATAATTTAGGGGGAAGTTTTTCCTAATGAACTTCTATTCCTTATTTCCTCGCAAGATCCTTGGTATGGGGAAATTATTATATATCTCTAGACTTCAAAGTTTCTACTCTCTTTTTCTAAGGATGAACGTAGAAAATTGCATCACCTCACTAAAAGTTATATTATTATAGGTGACACTTTATATCGTCACGGGTTGATTCCATCCTTAGACATTGTTTAACCTTGGAAGAAACTGAGTCTGTGCTTAATGATTTGCAACAATGGAGCTTGTGGTGGTCATCTATCTGGGCTTGCAACAACCCAAAAATTTGTGAGCAGGCTACTTTTGGCCTTCAATCTTCAAAGATTGTATTGAAGTGGTCAAGATATGCCATCCCTGTCATGTTTATACCCAGAAAATGCACGCACATCCAACTCCACTTTTCCCTGTGATCACCGTCGGTCCTTTCACGAAGTCGGGTATTGATTTTTCTACTTGTAATCTGCCTTCGGCTGGAAACCACAAGTATATCATTATAGGTGTAGACTACTTTACTAAGTGGGCTGAGGCTATGCCTACTTTCAAGAATGATGGTGAAACAACATCCTTGTTTCTCTTCAATCAAGTTATTTCTCGATTCAGTATTCCTAAAGAGATTGTCACTGCCCATGGCAATCATTTCCAAAATCAAATGATCCCTGAATTGGCTCTCAAGTTGGGTTTCCGACAGGAGCATTCATCTTCGTATTATCTTCAGGCCAATAGGCAAATTGAATCCGTGAACAAATCCCTTAAAATCATCTTGCAAAGGATGATTAACAAAGCTAGATCCAATTGGCACATCATGTTATATTTGGCACTTTGGGCATACCAAATGTCATCTAAGACTTCCACTGGTTTTACTCCCTTTCAATTAGTTTACGGGTTGGAATCCATTTTTCTTGCAAAATATGAAATTCCTTCCCTTAAACTGGTTTTTGAACTTGTTCCCGATACTTCTAGTCTCGAAGAATGCCTCATTCATTTGGAACATCTCGTTGAGCAGTGTCGAGATGCCACCATAATCAACGAAGCTCATAAGAGGAGGGTAAAAACTCAATACGATAAAGTTGTCCATCCTAGGAATTTTTCTGAAGACAACCTTGTCTTGGTCTATGATCAAGACAGAGATGCCTTAGGGGTAGGCAAGTTTAAATCTATGTGGTATAGTCCCTTCATTGTCAAGAAAGTTTTGAAAAAGGGAGCTTATGAATTGATTGTTTTTTAAGGAAACAAGTTGGCGAAGCCCAAAAAAGGGCTCTACCTTAAGAAGTACTTTTCTTAGGCTTCGTCCTAGAATTTTCTTGTTTGTATATATTGTATCGGTGTACATATCTATCTATCAGTTTTAATGGTTGATATTTTTTATCTGCTTTGGCTGGTATTGTTGGACGACTTAATATATCTAGTGTTCATTGATGGTTCCATTAGACACACCTGGAACCTTGTTTCTACAGCTTTGGTGATTTACTATCCATCTGGCCAGTTGTTGGTTTTGAGAGGAGTATGTATTAGTCCCGCTTCAAATAATATCGTCGAATTTACTATTGTTATTAATTTACTATCTGAGGAAATATCTCTTGATATTGATTCATTAATAGTTTATTTGGATTCACAACTGGTGGTATCTTAACTGAATAACATCTATCGCATGATAGATCATTATTTATATCGTCAATTTTTGAGAGTGTGTTTATTACAAATATCATTTGTTTGTATCACATTTGTTCATATTCCACGATCAGAAAATTCCTTAGTAGATTCTATCACTAATCAAGCATTGGATTGGCATATAAATCATTCATCAAATTAAAACATAAAAAATAATCGAAGTATCATTTATATATATATATATATATATATATATATATATATATATATTATATATAATATATATAATATATATGATCATCATGATAAAATCGTCTTTATATAGATAGATTTTTTGCATCCAAAATAATATAGAAAATCGAGACAAAATGGTCCTACAAAATTAGGGCTTATGACCATCATCATGTCCAATCAAAAAATATATAATCATCTATCTAGCGATCCTGATTGGGATGAGTGGCAAGAAAAAAAACGATGGCATTGGCCACTCACCAAAATAGTCACACTGAATCTCGTGGTACTCCCACCACGCATCGTTGCATCTGCTCTGGTAGGTCCTCTATGGCCACCATGGGTACTTGGTGAGTTAACCTCACCAAATTTCTTTGGACTACATGGAGGTCCTCTCAGTCTCTGTTGCGGCCCCTTCGGCATCTCTTCTGTGACACCTATGTCGAGGAAGATCATTAGGTCACACTGGTCCAACATTTATGTCATGATCAAAAATTTTGTAAGTGTTTTGTCTCATCAAAAATATTTTTTAGTTCATTTATACTTAAAATCCAAAAAATATTAAAATCAAAAATTAAAAATGATTTATACCTATGGAACCCCATGTTATGTCTAGTGGCAACACTAGATCGGATCTCCTCGGAAATCCATTCTAGCATAAGGGTGGTCTTCAACTGCAATGACCTATTGTTCCCACCAAAGGAAAAACTCGTCATTAAATGTAGTCTTAGGGACCTCACCGGCCCCTAGTCATTTCATAAGGTCAGCCCACTTGCCCATCCATGGATCTCTTAGGCTACTGATGGTGGATAATACCTTGGGATGAAGCCCAGGTACTCTCTCAAAAAAGAAGGAACACAAGATGGTTTTGTATCAAAAGTTCTTCGTCTGACCCTTCTGATAGAAGTAACTTGTTTTTTCATATTGGCTAGCAGAGGTGTGCACCAATCAAAGACTGTAGTAAGACAATCCACTACAAGATTCATTGAAACATAGAAAGCTTGATGTAGAGCAGCATAACCATTTACCCTAGCTATGGTAAAAAGCAAGATCGTCAGTGATAAACTCTCTACATGCTTGATTGGAATCTAACTTCAATATTTTTAGTGTTTCCAAGATAGTATATGCGGACGTAGTCTTCTACACTAAGACTACCTCTTGTGCTTCCGGTTGATTAGACTCTCTCTCCCCTCTAGTAAAGACCTGTAATGAAATATATATCCTCTATTTCAATCCTTAGGGGCATCTAATCAATCACAAAAGCATATTCTTCTACACTCTAGTAGTGGATTAACATATCAAGCAATTGCGTATTTCCTTTCATATTCAGCATTTTGAATAATTTTAACAAACCACATCCTTGTAACGCATCTAATCCATTTTGGTCCTCCATTACTTGATTATCAATTGAACTATGCTCTCTTTCACGCCAAGTAATCGACATCCTATAAAAAATGATGTTTTGAATTATTAAATCCATGTTTTTAATTTTAAACTGACGCACATGCAGGTTCGTTATTAACAAAGTTGCGTATAGGGATTTCCTATATGCAGATCACATGTACCCAACCCGCGTGTACACAAAGCAAAATTTTTAAAAATAATTCCTTATGGTAAAATTTATGATAAAACATCTAAAAATTATTAAAACTTATCAAAAGTTCAACTAGAAGGTTACCTAGAAGATTTGAAATTGTTTGAACAATTGAATTTGATGGAGGAATCTTGCTTGGTTCTTTCTCCACATCTCCTTCACCCAATTACTCAAAACACAAACGAGAAATTGTGAGTTCAAAATTCCTTATATAGGTTTACAAATAAAATTTATTTTTTCTAAAGTTTATTTTTCTTTTATGGACTTTTTGACCTTTTGGCTTGGAGTGTTGGGATGGGTCGTTTTTACAAGATACTTTGGAGATTTTTTGAGAAATTGCTTTGGTTCCATGATTGCAAACCCGTCATGGAAAGTATCACTTTCTTATTGGAATATAGGTTAGGGAATATCACTTTCTGCTGCATTTTGCATACTAGCCTTCATATTGCGATATTTTTTGCCATAGGGTCGACCCATCATATCCTAATTCTCAAACCAGTTTCACTCGCCAACTTATAAAATCATGATATGATGGTAGAGCCAACCTTTAGTCCTCGAGATTCCTCTTTAGTCTGCCATGACTTGTGTGTCGAAGACTCGTTCTCTCTCTTCTTCACTATTTTCTGGCTTTATACCCTAGAGGCTTCTTTGTGTTGAGTTGTATTATTGCATTGCATGTTGACAATTTATACATTTTGGCCTTAAGCTGGCTTCACTTAGACTCGTGTTTAAGCCACCTTTTGACCATGTCTTCTACGAAATCAACCTTGCAATCACTTAGCCTCTGCAACTTGACACACCTTTTTACCCATGGAAAGAACATTCCTTTGAGTGTCATTGACCAGCTTCGTCACCTTGCATTGGGCATAGGAATGTTCCCCTCCCAGGAACTAGCGCATCTATATTTGGACACTTGTTCTTTCCACTGTAATATAGCATTCTTTTATTCTTTTTTTTAGGCTTCATGAATATGAAAAGTTACAATAATATATATATATAATATATATATATATATATATATATATATATATATATATATATAATATAATATATATATATATATATATATCTATATATATCCCAAAAAGAGCGGGAACAAGACATTATTTCCATAATTGATGGCAACTAGAGTTAGTTGTGTCACCCTTGAACAAAGCACTCAAAAAATAAGTCTTTCCTCCATTTGGGATGGGCTTTAGTTTGACTTAGGAAAGCTTTAACCTTGTTATTGATTCATTACTCCTTTGATTGGTTATCTCTTCCAATCATATGGAGAGTTTTCTTATGCCTCCTACGTGACAAACTTATACAAAGTTATCATATGCAACCATGTAGTCACATTTGAGTCGTGCTTTTGTTCAAGGGAAGTAAACCTGAGTTGGCCTTTTTGTAGTGTCCCTTGACCTATTCTTCAATCAACCATCCCTAGTTGTCAAAGTCATATTCGTTATCACATTAGTTATTTGGTCCTTTGCTCATGATAGTTTGAGAAGGCCTCCATTGACTTCTTGTTGGCGAGTCTTTCTCTTATCGACTACGAGAAATTTCTCTGAGAGCAGATCTAGAGTTGAACCCTGACCCTATTTTCATTATTGATAGGTTACCTTGTGCTCATCATCGATCAATATTATGGGTCTTTGACTGAGTGGTTTCCCTTGTATTCGACATCATCTTTTGGTATCACAGGTTGGGATTCGTTCAGTACCTTGGTTTCCAATTGAGCCTATTGGGGGATTCCTTGCCTCTGTGTCATCTTTCATTATTGGTTGGTTCAGAGGGTTTCTCTCATGTGCTAGCTACATCTTATGTACGCCAGAAATGTGCTTCAGTTGGGTTACTACATCTTTATTCGTCTGGTTTCTTCCACATTATTGGCCTATGGGTTACACTCGCACTGGATTGATGGAGGATGCCTTAACTCCTTCCTTCTAACAGACCTTTTCCCATTGAATTCAACTCATTGCTCTGGGAACAAGATCTAGAGTCCATTTGGGAGTACCTTAAGGTTTGTAGTCATCAGTGGCAGACTCCTTCACTATCAACAATGGGAAAACATCATTGTCTCCTTATTGATAGATTCTTCCAAGTGTTCAACTACAACTCATTTATTCACACTTGTTAGATTATACTAGGTACCTTGACTCTCATCATCATTATCGGTGAGTAGTCTCACATTTGTTAATGGTATACATCAATGACTGGTAATATAACGATTTCTTGAATGATCAACTTCAGATCATTTATTCCCATTGTGCAGAAATGTACCATGGCGGTCGGTGAAGACCTCGGTTTTGTATCAACATTTCTTGGTTCACTTATCAGTTGCTCATGTTTTTGCTAGTTGACACCATCCACCTTATATGTTGCAGTTCCTTATAGTGACATCCTATATGTTAGCAACCGAGTTGCAGTGTAGTACCATTTCTTCCACCATTTGACTTGGTACTTTTTTATGATCAGCTTTATGACTTCGGTGATCAGCTTCCTACTTTAGCATCATTGATATGTTCTTTATATGTGATATTGAGACATGTACTTATCTAGATATCATCAGATGATCCACTATGTATCTTTAGTTCCTTTATACTTGTATGCATATTGGATCCACTTTTGTACTTGACATGCAGACATGATTTATTATCTATGAGCATGGGTATGCCCGCCTCAGACAATAGTTTCTTTCTAATCTCTTTCACTAGCTTGGCAAGCTGAATTCTGGTGAACTCCTCTCCAGTCTCGACATGATTCCTTCCATACACTTAATACATTTCAGCCATCATGTACCCCTTCTAACCTCATATATTAGGTGGCTTATGTTATAACACCATTTACCACTCTTGCCAAGTAGATCTAATGCTCTGGTTATTCCCTAGGGAAACCCTTCCTTTCTAGACTTGGTCCAAATTCTAAAAAACAGTGTTTTATTTCCCATACGCTACTTTGTCTTGTGTTAAAAGCGTGTACACCCAGGTCAGTATATAACAAACTCTCATATATGTGTTAAAACACTAAAAATAATAAATCTCCTTAAATTCGGGTGGAGTTTATGGGTTTTACCTGTTACTCACCTACTACGGCTCATGGCCCAACTAAAAAAATAAATAAATAAATAAAATAATAATAATAAATAAATAAATAAAAAATAAAGAAACAAACAAACAAACAAACAAAAACCAAACAAAAAAACAAAACAAAACAAAACAAAACAAAAAAAAACTAATTTGGAGAAGTATAAATAAACATCCATGGGAAGGCCTAAGGGGAGAAGAGATGAGATATTGATATTATATTTGATTAATCCCTGATCAAGTCTGAAGAGATCCCTATGCCTCATGCACTCCCTGCGTTATAGGAAACCATTGTTTCCTCTTTTGGTATGTCCTTCATCCCTCTTATGACATCCTTGTGTGTATTGATGGAGGAAGATTGTTGAGGCCGAGACAGGATAGATCCAGAGGACTATTCTACTTGCAGCTGGAGGAAGACTCAGGTTGTATTTTTCCACCTTTCATTTAGCTTACATCACTAAATAAATGTTGTTATGTTCCGGATATTTATCATGCTTATGCATTGATCCATGTTGTGATTCGCTTATAAATCTTATATTAATGTGTAATTGTTCATTTGCTTATATGATCTAACACATATATCATGAACATGATTTCTCTTACTGCTGTTGTCTATGCTTTGCTTGAATAAGTTACAGGTTTTTAAGGCATCAGAAGAAGCAGAGGGTTTTGACCCTATGGGATCGACCCTGAACGTAGGACCTCTAGGTAATACCACTTCTTCCCATTTCAGTAGTTTAAGCATTTAGATTGTTTCTCTGCACATTTCTTGTTGTTTTATGCCCTCCGCTCTGTTGGGGTTTTCAACCCAAGGCCGTAGGGTGTTCCCACCCGCAACAAACTCATGCCATATCTCTTTGCAAGTCTTAAAATATATTACCTTTCCATTTTCTGACTTGGACAACCCTCTCATCATTTCCTCCCTAGCATTTTTATCAAACTTATCATCTATTATTCCATTCACCACATATAGCCATACATCTAAATCAAGAGATTGCAAGTAGATTCTCATCCTTACCTTCCAAGTTGTATAATTTGAGCCATTCAAAAATGGAACTCCATTTGAGGTAATCTAGTCGTGGTTCTCCATGATCCTTGGTCTTCCTTTAAGTTGTTGAACAGATCCTGAAGGAACCTTGCTCTGACACCAATTGTTAGAAACAATGGAAACTAGGACACTATTGGTGGGGGTGGTAAATCAGTCGTGTGACCAAATTATACAATTCTCCACAAATTATACTTTTCATTAATTTTGGCACTTATTCATGGATTAGCAACACAACTCAATCATGTAAAGCATAACATCATAATCATCATCAAGTGCACAAGTAACATATACATAATACATCAATCTTCTATTTATTTCTTTGAAAATACAAGCTTGAACTTTGATTACATCATTGCCCCACAAGCTACTACTTGTAGGTTTATCAACTACTACTAAAAGGAACTTCTATCCCTACTTATTTATCAGTCTTCATTGAAAGGAATTGCTTCCCCTACTCGTTTATCAAACTTTGTTGAAAGGGACAACTACCCCTACTCATTTATCAACCTCCACTGAAAGAGATTATTTCCCCTGAAATACAGGCTACCACTCGTTGGCCCTATTAATTCATCTTTCATCTATTTTCAAACTATAACCAATTTTCCACTTCCCTTCATATGAAAATAAATTTCTCAACTTAAATTTCTCACCGAAACCACCTTACAAACACCCTCAACAATCTTTGATTATTGAAAAATTCACCAACTATACCAACACCATTAATCACCAATTCATTCTTGGTCATTTCAAACACCTCTCAGACACCAACATTAGTCTTTGATTCACCTATGATGTGTACCAGCACTATGCATCTCGTTTCATCAACATCAACCTTCTATGCTACTTGATTTCTACTTATAAAGAATTTTGGACTAATCTTTTGGTTAATTAACTTTAGTTCTCTTGTGCTCTTCCTCACGCATAACTCTTTATTTTTGTCTCTATTCTACTTCAGCTAACTCTTTTATATCTCATATGTAGGTATTCAAAGAGTTTTATGTTGTTCTGATAAGATTTTATGATTTTTTCTACTCAATTTTGTTGTTCTAGAATTTAATCAGAATTTAGCTACAATTTTAATTGTAGTTCCAAATTTGGTGGGTGTTATATCTGGAAAAACCACCAAATATGTTGCTTAACTCTTCCCATAAGACCAAGGGTTGTGACCTTGGCCTTAAAATCATGGTGATTTAGCTATAAACTCCACACCCTCAGTCGTTTTGTTGCATAAAACCTTAAACTTGTCCTTAGTTCTTAGCCCCCGACTCCTTTGTCTTGGTGATATTACCTGTGCACCTTTGTTTTCCTCAGGAGAGACCTTTCGGGATGACGTGTCTCGTGGGGCCATCTCTCCACTTCTCTATTGGTCATTGGATCCAAGTATACATGCCTGCATGTATTAGCACCTATCATCCCACTATTCTCCTATGTGCACTTTGATTTCCATTTGGGGTCATGCCTTACCGTATTATATGTCCTGTGGGGCCACCTTTCCACACTTCTCATTGGTCAACACTACCAATTTGTGCATGCCGATGTGTCCCGATGCCTATTATCCTGAAGTTCTCTTTTTCACACTTTAATTTAACTCCAAGGTCTAGAAATTAGGAAGATTTTTCCTAGTGGGTCCATCCACTACACCTATGACCCAATAGACTGCTAGCTTGGACTGATTTGTCTCTAATAATTGGCATATGCACTCAATGCCTCATCAACCCATAACTCCTATGCATGCAACATTCAAATTCTTTTGGGATCAAGCCTATGGGATGACATCATGCTCATGTCATCTCCACCACATGGCGCCATCGTAGTGGTGACATGTGTCACTCAGAAATGCCCCATTTGAATACCTAAAAACCACAAAAATGACTACCACAATACTACCACATCACCTATAAGAGAGGAGAGAAAGGGTCATGGAGCCTTGGTTTTGTGCTAATTTTTATTTATAATTTTTATGAAGGTCTCAACCTTTCAATGCTATGTTGTATCCACGTTTCCCAACTAGTTTCACTAGGAAAACCACCCATTTCAACACCCCTTTGCATGGTTTGTGGTATAAAAGGGTGAGGGGGGGGGTCCGGGTTGTGTCAGAATGAATCTCCACTACTAATCTAACAATAAGTTAAATGGGAAATCCACCCATTTCAACACCCTCCTATGTGTTAAAGCTTTCACATGTTGACCCATTGGATTTGTCTCTGATGCATCAGCGATATGTGTGGGGATTGATCTACCAACAGACTTAATTAGTGTTTAATTATTGCCTCCATTAACCTTCTACTAGTGTTTCCACCAAGTTTGGAAACATCGCCAAATTTGACCTTCTCCAAAGCACCTCCACCAATTTAAATCGACAAAACTTTGACTTTTGGGTTCCTTTCTTTGGCTAGCCATATCCTCTAATCCAAGAGGCGATTTCTAAACGTTCATATACCATTGGAAATCGCATCCAGAGTTATTTCCATATAAGTGGGTTTCACTAGTTTTTGAGGTGATCTCCTGCACTCGAAATGGCTTGGAAGTCACTGCACCATCTCAATCCATGTTGATCTTCATGCTTCTTCTTATGCCTGAATCTTGGTCACCTATGGATTCATCAGTAACACTTTTGGCACCTTTCCATCATTTTCCATCAATGACAACACATTTCTAACGCCAAGCAAAATGATAAAAACTTAGCATTTTCTTTGCACAAATCCAATACAAAATCAATGTGGTGGCCATGAAATGTGGAGACAGAAAGACCAACTATACTTGTGATTCTTTATCTAGACATGATTCTATTTTATTTAATTATTTAAATCTATAAATATTTAATTTAATTATTTAAATCTATAAATATTAAAATCTTTACTAGATGGGAAAAAGATTCCTAAATCTTACAAAAACATTTTTTACTTTTAACCACATCATCTATATAGAAAAATGATATATACATCTTGATCTCATCATTAATACAGGGAACATGAGATATACACATTCATTTCTCTGCAGTGTTAGGTTGAACAAACTTAATATACACATGGTGACAAAACTAGTAATGTTGTGTACTTCGATGAAACAGTTCTTGATGTAAAGAAGTTATTAATTTCATATATTAAAGAAATTTGTTTTTCTCTCATATTTACACACAATTCCCTATTGTGAATCGACCATATGTGGTGCACTGGCTTTCCTAATTGGATAATTCCCATTTAAATTCTTTTATAAAATTCGTCGTGAAAACTCAAACTCACGTAATGTAAGGTGTTGAAGGTTACGGATTCACAAGTTTGGAAGTTTTGATTTGATTTAAATTTTATTCACTTTTACACGTAGTAAATCCACTTTAGACAAAAACATGAGGGTGACCGTGGGTTAACATAGAACAATTATAGTTTATAACATGTGGGCATGAGTAAATAGGGGGATTGTTATGGTAGGCTACATAGTTACAAATAAATGGCAAATCAATCGTGTAGATGAGTGATTTGGATTTATGAAGTAACAAAATGAAATACATATTTAAACAAAAACAAAAATATATAATGAAACAAAACTTCAATTAATACATAACAATTGTTGAAAATTGTTTACATGTGAAAAAGAAATAAATTAGCTCGGGCGATGGTAGCTTATCTCTGAGTAGAGATTTTATCGCTATGTGTCTTTTTAACTATATTATAATGAGGCTTAGAGGCATTTTTATCATCAAGAAATAATGAAACACCCTAAACATCCAAAAACCTAACCCTTGGAGATGAAGTGAAAAAAGCTTGTGAGCCCTGCTGGGGTTAGTTGGATGTCAACTTCCCATGGTTGTAACATTGGCAAATGATCTCTATTTTTCATGCACAATACCTCATTATAAATATATATTCGAGAAAAAAACTTTCAACTACAATAAATTAGCACTTTTTGCCATTGATAAAAAAAAGACGTTGTTTAGGGCCTCAAAACGACTTCAAAAGTTCAGGACTTGAAAAACTGCCAAAAAATAGAAAACTGCTCAAATAAAACTGTGTTCGAAATTAGGAAAGTGAAAGGAAATAGCATTGAGGATCCAACTGGAATAGGAGGGCAGACACTAATATCCACTTGGATGAGTCCTTCCCCTTTAGGAAGCAATGGTCACCATTGCATTGAGTGCCTCCATGAGATGAAGAAAACTCTACTGAACTTGGTCCCTCGTGAGCCACTTTCCTTGGTGCAGGAGTTGGACGACTTTGACAACTCGATATAGTTGGATCCTATGTTGGTGAGTGTTCCTAATTTGTGTTTCCATGATCCGATCAGATATGGGTTGTTCAATGCAATTTAGGTTGAGTTCTATTGGTGTTAGCTACTCAGCAATGTTTGTTGTGTCGAGCAATGCTGGAAAGTATGGTCGAAGGAAATCCACAATGAATATTGGATACATTCCAAGGAATGGGGGAATACTTAGCTCAAAATCATTGTCACCCACAACCTTGGTGATTGTTTAAGGCCCATATCAGAGTGGTCAAAGCTTTTTATGTGCTCCAGTAAGGCATTGCTTCTGCAAATGCAAACAAACTTTGTTGTCCACTTGAAACATCTATGGCACCCTGTTTCTAGGAAAACTGGTATTCCTAATGAATGCTAGCCCTCTAGATTTGGCAGCTACCCTATAAACAACAGTTTAAAGCAATTCAATGACTTCTTCTATGTGTAACAAATAAGAGAAAGATAATAGAACCAACCTGGAACTTTCGATTAATCCCTTGCTTGATCTCTCTCTCCTTTAGCAGATCCTGCAACTCCTCCGTGTACTTAACACGCTTGGATAGTACTTGCACAAGTACCACAACAAAGAACCATCAAAGCATCGTGATCTATTACAGCATAAACATTACAGAATTAGATATATAATGAACAAATGATAGCATTCACAAATGATAACATTCACAATTGCACAATCATATGGGAGAAAACTTGAAGAGCTTTATTAATAGAAAGGAGAATTACAACCTAATTGTCTGATCCAGCATTATCCTCATAGCTTCAATCCTTCTTCACCTCATGAAATAGCAAGATCATACCAACAAGAATACAATGCTTTCTCCTCAATTACAAACTATCAACACTTCCTTGCAATTCACAATATTCCTACCTTTTGATCTCTTGGATTGGAGATCCATTTTTAGATGTTTGCAAGGGTGTAAGTCATCCATAGGGTTTGATTAGTGTCATTCCACTTGTTACAATCGATTCCACAAGAGAAGGGATTGGAGATTTCATATATCCCTTATTCATCTTTGGGCGAATTCAGAGAGGTATGTGGCACAAGAGAAGTTTCTAGAAGATTCCATGAGCAACCAACTAACAAACTGTCCTGGACATTTGTCCATATTTTCCCATCACACCCTATAGAAGGCCTAAACAGTATGCATTGCACCCTGGCAGTGTACCACTCAATATGCATCGCACTTTGCCAGTGGAACAGTCAGTATGGTTCAATTTAGGTAATTTTTGGATGGTTTCTCATATGGAACTTTTGGGGAATGATGTACTCAGATGACTATGTTCCTTTAGGGTATGAAACAACTATTTTAGGGGTTGATGAGACCTAATACGTCAACATATAAGTTTTGGGTTGATGTGCCCAAATATGTCTATAACAGTTGCCTCCTAAAGCATGAGGTCATAAAAATTCATGTCGGGTGAAATGCTTTATCATGAGGATCCAAAGTTTCGAACTGGAAGGTGACCTGCATAAGTTACAATATGATACATCATCATAATATGATTTTCATAATCCAGCTAAGGGAGGCATTCCCATGCTCAGCTTTATAAATTTCATTTCATGTACATAGATCAGATAGTCGTCTGTAGATATAGACTCGTGATTCTACAGATATAGAGTCGCAATCCATGGTCAGGATGACCATCTGTGTAGAGCCTTTGTACATTTGATGTTTCTATATCCTTGAATATATCGCATCCCGGATGGATGAAACTAGATCCGAGGTCTTCAAACTCGTTCAATCTTCACCCGATGTACAAGTCAAACCATGTGAAGAGATGTTCTAAAGTCGAACATGGAAAGACATCGCCTGATTACCAGCCAATGATGTGAGTTGTTAACAGATGCAAGAGGGATCACCGATAATGATAATGATCCTTAAGTTACTATAATACTTTTAATGTGGTGTGAATACATGATCTGATGTCAAACACCACGCAAAATATTTCAATCGAAGGCCATTGATGTCAACCTGTCGTCGGAAGTGAGAAACCTGCCATTGATGTATGCAAGCTTCAAAACACTGAAAGGGTTGTTTCTAAGTCAACTTCTTGAATAATGATTTGATGTTGACAAGAAGCAACTTGTTATAAGAGGGCCTTGATGTATCTCACATCTACGACACGAAACGAAGAAAATGATTTCTGGAGGTGAAAAAGAACTGACGACACAAGGTTCAGGAATGGTGGTCATGAAAAAATGAAGGTAGGAGGTATTGCAGCGTATGAGACATTAACTGGATGGTGATTTCTCAACTGAATGACTTCTCTTGTATATTTCGGTGACACTGAGATGAATTGGTAGCGTTAAACCCAAAATATGGATGGTATGGAAGACCAATGGTGTGATGACCGGTGAACGGAATAATCCAACCCAACTCAACAATGGAGATGAAGTGAAAGTGTCATGTTCAAGAGCAACTTGCTACCATAAATTCTTCAAGTTTTTTTTCCCTTTTTCCCCAGTCATTGTTGACCAGTACCTCTCTATTTTTTTCAAGCTTGAGGAGGATAACGTATGCTTGTTCTATAATTCGCCCTTCGGGCAAACCTATCACTATTTAATATTTTAATGAGTCTAGTGACAGTGAAACTCGGTCTCATCTAGATGGACAAGTTTGTTGTTATTGTTTTAATGAGTTTAAAGACAAGGATAGCTCGGTCCTTTTCATGTTTAGAGAGTTTGAAAAGGGACGAAAAGAAAACTCCATAAGTTCTTTTTTGTAAATTAATCGCTCGGGTCCAAAAAAGGATAAAATAATACAAGAGGGATGACATTTCCAATACTTTAATGAGATGGAAAGGACAAGCGCTCGACAATCTTTTCATGTTTAACGAGTCTAAAAAGGGTTTAAAGAGGACTCTATTTTGAGGAAAAAGTGGTGTCTAGGGTAGCAACTGGTTCCGATGATGTTGGAACTTCTCAAAACATGTTGATTTATGTGAAGAGGCTAGCTAATAAGACCACTCATTGCAACTGTTCCCTAAAAAGGGTAAAACAAACAAGTGAAAGTGTATGATCAGCCAAACGGATGGTGGCAATGGGATGAATACAACCAAGGCTCAAAAGGCTAATAAAATGGCAACTACAAGGATTAAAAATTGAAAATGTGTTCATTTTTAGACAAGCTTGAACCACAGGGAACTATGCTTGGATTCAGTTTCATTTTTGCACAAGCTCGAAATGAAAAAACTATGCTTGAAAATGGTTTCCATGCCCCCAGCATGATGAAAAGGAGAGTCTCCTATAACCAGATGGAAGTCACTGTGATGAAGCAGGATGGTTATCCAACACCTTTTTGGCCTTGTCCAGATAGACAAAGGTGAAGGGTGTGATAGTTCAATCACATAACCTATAGGGAAAATTATCTTTACCACTATTCTTTCATTTTTTAACAAGGTTGACATAGTAAAGGAACTATCCTCGAAGAATCCTGGTCACAACTCATAAGTGGTAGTAAAGGAGAGATCAGGTTCCAATGCCTCCAGTACATAATGTACAACATCATTGAATTGATCGTCAGTCAATGTAGGTATGGAATAGGTTGCCACATAATTAACCTGTGGCGGGGATGATACTATTGGTATAAATGGACCATTTAGGGACGATGATTGACTAGGAGCTATATTTGGACCGGGAAATGAAATTTGGTCAATGGTGACAATCCTGCCTTCAAGAGGGAAACAAATCACTCGAAAGAGTTTTGAAACAATAGCTGCCATGCCATAAACATAGTCACGCCCAAGAAGTAAATTGTAATCTAAAGCACCTGGGACTACCATCACATTCAAATAAACGGTTTTCCCTCCCAAGGTAATAGGTAACTTAGGAAAGATCCCTAATGATCGATTGGTTCCTCTGTTAAAGCCCGACAGATTCTATGTAATAGGCACAAGTGGTGGTGAACCGAGCGCTTGCCAAGCAGTTGAGGAAAGGATACTCACTGATGCACCTTCATCTATAATAGTTCCAAACACAATCATTTTACAAACTTGTACTATGATCTGGAAAGGCACATAAGAAGGAAGACAGGATCCTGACAGTTGATTCCAATCAAAGGAAGTGACTAGACTACTTGGAGGGGGTATTGTAGAAACGGGAGAATTAACCCCTTAAGTTACGAGAACTAGAGGATTTTCTTCCTGTCTTGATGGAACAGGTGGATTTCCCCCAAGATCATTTGAATCTAAGGAAACAAAAATAACTTGAGTGGTATGATCTTCACTCTCTTCGGGAAAGGTACGATTAGCTAAAGGTGAAATCAGGTCAACCATTACCTCGACCTATTGATTTGGATCGGGTATAGACTCATAGGATTCACTTTCAGAGAGAGTGGTTTTGATCGACGGTTGATTTTGGTCAGTCAGTTCATCAACTAGTGAAGGATTTAGGGAGAGTTTCATGTAACTAGATGGAAGTTGATGCGATGAAGTGGGACGGTTATCCAACACTTTCTTGGCTTCATCTAAATAGGGACAAAGGTAAATGGGGTGATTCCATCTACATAACCTACATGGAAACTTAACTTTTCCCTTCTATCCATGAAATTTACTATCACTAGTTGATGGTGTGTTACTAACATGATCTCCAGAGGTTGATGACACGAGATGGTGTGAACAGGAAGACCAGTCTTCCAAGATCCAAGGAATGTAAGGAAAACTTTGATGAAAATGGTCTCCAGCACAAAGTTTGCATGGATATTTGACTTTGTGAGGCTTAACAGACGGATTTTCATCAAATGTTACATTCAAAGCAATGGTTGCTTGGTTGCCCCTTTGCTGAATTGGCTTCTTCTTCTTCTTCTTCTTCCCTTTCTTCTTCTTCTTAGCCACCTAGCTACTAGTACCAATACTTTCACCAATCGAAGAGGAAGAGGGGGAGGGAGAAACAAATGAGGAAGAAGGAAAAGGGTCAACTTTAGGATCAACTGGAGGTTGATTTTGTCCAATTGGAGGTGTACTCGATTGCGGAGAAATCACAACATTTTGAACCAAAGAGGTTGAAAGCAACCATACTAGTAGGTCAATGGTAAATCCCAGAAGGGACAATGTAGCCATATAAGGAGCACCAATATTTTTGAAGGAAGGAAAAGGACTAGGATTCCCATCAAAAGGGATTCCTTGATCGGTGGACTCCGGATTTGTCGCCATATGTTTCAACCTAATAAAAACTAAGGAATAGATATGTTATTCACGATCAATTAATTTTAACGACACTTTAGACGGAACTTTGCTTTTTCATTTTTAAAGATTTGAGAGAAAGCTAAAGGTGACTCTAGTCGCCTTCAATTTTTAATGAGCCTAAAACGACAAGTGCTCAGATGGACCTTTTCTTTTAGGGAGTCGAAAAGGAATGAAAGTGACTACTCTGGAAAATCTAGACAAAGGGATTACCAAACCAATCACAAAACTGCGATATACACCTTGGTGATAAATTAAAGAGAAATTACCAATGACTTATGTACAACAGTCAATATTCCCAAATGTTATGTTCAGTGCGTTGCGATCAATAAGGCGGCAGACTCGGTTTCCTATGGATAAAGGATTTAAACCTATTGTGGTCTCCCAATATATACGCAATGGTACAGGGAGCACAAGTCCATGCTAGCACTTGTCGTATCAAGGAGGAGGAATCACCCAACCTTCAATGAAAATGATAGCCACTAGTTTTCATGACACCAAAACATGTCACTAGCCTAGACCTTTAGATATGTTGCATTAATTTCCAAAGCGTTGTTAGGTTCATTGAAATTCATTTTAAAGTTGATCTTGTTTCTATTTTTCCTTTCAATGGTTCACCATGTGATGATGATCTGAAATTCCTAAGATGCAATCTACAATGATAAACAATCTTTGTTTATTTGAGCAATGAAAATCCTAGTTACTAGGGAAAGAAGATAACTGTTCTTTTAAGAAAAGAGCAAAGAGCACACACTAGTGCATTTCCCTAAATCATCTTTTCGCACACAAATAAAAAAATGCTAAATAAAAATGCATGTATTTGTTTTCGCTTTCCTTAATGTGAAATATCAACCAAAAGGAAAATTAAATGCAGCAAAGATCTAAAATATTTCATTCAAAATGACATTTTCGACAATTTCTCCTTCAAAAGAGAAAGGAAGACTCAAAAACGACACTTTAAATTTTGAACAAAAATGCTTTCGACACTTTGAATGTAAACAAATCAAATCAAATGCATCAAGAAAAGTTCAATCGATTATCAAGGGAAGGAATAATTTACGACACTTCTCTTTTCGACAAAAAACGAAAATTACGACACTTTTTGTACCAAAGCGACAAATCGACTAAAACAACTTTTAGACAAAGGATTGTAAATTAGGAACAAATACAAAAAAACATTCACTAATCCTAATGTAATTGAGGCTGATCTAAGTGATGCAAGTAAGCTTCAGTAAAGACACACTGTTCATTTGCAGCAAAACAACCAAACAAAACTGAAAACAGGTCAAAAACCTTCAATTTCTAGATGGAAAAAGAGTTCAGTCAATCATCACACCTAGGCTTCACAGAAATTGAGATGCATCACACTTACTACACTCGGGAGGTGCTATGCATACTGAGTCACAATGGAAGATAGTGCGATGGTCTAGGGAGTGCAACTGAAATGGGTTTTGGCTCAAATGTGGAGTCGTTTTCAATTAATTAAGTTGGGTTTTGATGAACAATGATGAGCAAAGTATGATGGAATGTCTTGAGAGGTTACTAAGCTACCAAAAGGGCATCTAGATGTGCTTGCAAGTCAAATTTTTAATTCATAAACTAAATCAAAGATTGACTAAAGCAGCATTCATCTACTATGCAATTGCAGAGTGAGAGAAGTTCGAAGGCTACTTGGATGACTTCAGAATCTATCTATAGTTTATCAAATTAAACATAAAACAAACAATAACAACAAACAAACATCTGCTCATTCCCCAGTGGAGTTGCCAATTTGTTTCTGGGAAAACTAGTATTCCTAAAGAATGCTAACCCTCTAGGTTTGGCAGCTACACTAGAAACAATAGCTTAAAGAAATTCAATGATTTCTTCTATTTGTAACAGATAAGAGAAAGATAATAGAACCAAGTTAGAGCTTCCTCTTAATCCCTTGCTTGATCTCTCTCCCTCCTATGGCAGATCCTACAAATCCTCCCCGTACTTAACATGCTTGGAGAGTACCTGCACAAGTACAGCAACAAAGAACTGTCAAAGCATCGTGATCTATTACAACATAAACATTACATAATCAGATATATAATGAACAAATGATAGCATTCACAAATGATAACATTCACAATTGCACAATCATATGGGAGAAAAATTGAAGAGCTTTATTAATAGAAAGGAGAATTACAACCCAATTGTCTAATCCAACATCATCCTCCCAGCTTCAATCCTTCTTCACCTCATGAAATAGCAAAATCATACCAACAAGAATACAATGCTTTCTCCTCAATTACAAACTATCAGCACTTCCTTGCAATTCACAATATTCTCGCCTTTTGATCTCTTAGATTGGAGATCCATTTATAGATGTTTGCAAGGGTGTGATTCATCCATGGGGTTTGATTAGTGTCATTCCACTTGTTACAATTGGTTCTACAAGAGAGGGGATTGGAGATTTCCTATATCCCTTATTCATCTTTGGGTGAATTCAAAGAGGCAAGTGGCACAGGAGAAGTTTCTAGAAGATTCCATGAGCAACCAACTAATAAACTGTCTTGGACATTTGTCCATCTTTGCCCATCACACCCTATAGAAGGCGTAAATAGTGTGCATCACACCCTGGCAGTGTACCACTCAATATGCATTGCACTTTGCCAGTGGAGCAATCAGTATGGTTTAATTTAGGCAATTTCTGGATGGTTTCTCAGATGGAACTTTTGGGGAATGATGTATTCATATGACTATGTTCCTTTAGGGTATGAAACAACTCTTTTAGGGGTTGATGAGCCCTAATACATCGACATATAAGTTTAGGGTTGATGTGCCCAAATATGTCTATAACACACCCAATAATGATCATGATGTGGTTTATACTTGACATTGTCTTTATCTAGGATATCATGAACCTGTTGGCGAATGTGCTGCATGCATTCAATAAACTTAGTGGCTTTATCAACTTTGGATTGAAAATATTTGTATTCTTCCTGTGTAGTCACAAGAGGCATTGTAAAATCAATGGCACACAATGGTTGAAATCCTAGACCCACTTATAGGAGATTGTGGCCAATCAAGCTATGGTGAGTTCTGTTATAGATGTGTTTCACATAAGGAAGGATCTCATCCCATGTTCATGGATGCTTTCATCTTGTTAACAACCTTTATCTAGCCAGTAGTCTAAGGATAGAATGCAGTCGACTTGGTGATCTTAGTGGCCAACATGAACAAAGTTTCGACTAAAATGCATTAAGGAACCTGATATCCTGACTTGATATAATGGTATCTGGAGTCCCAAAATGTACCCACACTCATTCGAAGAAGATTTTGGCAGTGTCTTCTATTGTGATACTCTTCTTGCAAGCAATTAATATATCCATCTTATAAATTCTATCAATGACCACAAATACATAGTTTCTACCATGCTTGGTAGAAGGAAGGAAGATATATTCTGTGGAGATAGATTCCCAAGGTTGGCTAGGAGTAGGCATCAGAGTGTACATGCCTTGCTTCTTAACGGTTGGCTTGGAAATGGCATAGGTAGTGTAGGATTTGATATATTTTCCATCATGTTGGAGTTTTGGCCAATAAAAATACTTTTGTAGTATTGCCACAATTTTCTCCAAACTAGAGTGCCATGCGACTTGACTGTAGTTCACCTCCCAAATCAGCATGGCACACTCACTTGAAGGAACACAAAGGTTCCCTAGGTAGCATAACAATGCAATGTAGAGGTGGATGTCTAGTACTTGCTTGCCATCCATCAACCTCATAAAATTTGTAAGGCCATTAGCCAACTCAAAGGGCATAACCAACCACTTAAAGAGACCCTCCATGGATTTGAAGGTTGTATTCCAAACATTTATGGGTTCTATTGGAACTTGGTGATAGCCAAAATTCAAATCAATCTTGCTAAAGTGGTTTCCCCCCTTGAGTTGGTCTAGAAGATCATCAATCCATGGAATCAGGTATCTATTCCTAATAATGATCTTATTTGATGCGTCATAATCAATGCTTCATAATCAATGCAAATGTTTAGGTCTCATCCTTCTTTTGTACAAGTACAATTGGGCTCCCACAAGGTGAGGAACTTGGTGAGATGTGCCTTTTTGTAGAAACTCTTGAATCTTCCACTTGATTTCTCCATTTTTTAGAAGAGAGAGACAATACACTAGCCCATTGGGTACAGGTGCTCTAGGAGTTAGACCAATCGAATGCTTGATCTGATATTACAAGGGTACCCCTATGGGTGAGGAGAAGATGTCTTTGTACTCCTCCACGATTGTATCTACTTACTTATGCTGTGTGGAGGAACCTTTATGGGGGCCATGGATATGGCCATGATCTTCCCCTTACTTTGAGAGTGAATAAGAAAACAATTTTCCCAATCTAGGAGATGATCTTATTACACTACTTAGTAGAGATCATAAAAATGGTGGTAGGCAGGGCTACCTCTGGTATCCTATATAGTTTTCTACCCAAAGTCATAATAACAGTGTGAGGTCTAAACTCATACACAACATGACACTTCCACAAGTATGGTTTGCCTAATAAAAAATCGCAGACTTCAAGAGGAGAAACATCACATAGTTCCTCATTTGTGAAGGGTTTGATGTTATTCTGAAGGCGGCACTACTAGCTCACACAGAGATCTCATCCTTCGTGGGGCCACCTGATGGTGTATGATTGTAGGTGTGGTGTGGTCGACCAATCCAATTGCTTAACGACCTCTATTGAGATGAGGTTCTTTTGTCTCCCATTGTAAACAATGAACTATAGTGGAGAACACATCACCCACATCTATGAGTGGAAGAGATGCTCCCCCTCCTTTGGATCTTTGGGCTCGAACTTTTGAAACTTGGTGGTGGCAACGGTGATACTAGGTTTTGCATCAACAATAAGCTTCCCCTTATTGTTCCCCTTATCAAGTTCTGGTTCATATTTGGAACACAGATTTGACTCTAAAGCTTTTAGCTTGGCCACTAGTGACTACTTGGCACGTACTTATTTGTGTTGCGGGTGGGGCTCTTGCGGAACTCACACCACTTTCCAGTGTCCTTATTCATATTTTTGGCATTATTCTTTGCTTATGGCTTCAATGGGTTATCTTGGGTCACTCCACCTTGGTTCTATCCTTTGTTTTGTAGTTTGGAGGTGCATTTTCCCTGCTTCGGATTCACAGATCCAAAGTCTCGCTTCATCTATTTAAATTTCTTCTCGGTTCTCACAAAATATTGGTATGTTTCACCAAGCACAGAGATGTCCAAGAACTTCATTTCTGTCTAGATGTATTTGTGCAGACAACCATGATAGTTGAGTATGAGATTCCACTCAGAATCCTTGATACTCATCTTCGTGCATAGGGTATGGAAAACATTCATGAACTCTAACACATCTTGGTCCATTTCCTGATATAGTGTGGTCCACTTTATGTACTTATCTTCATAGCACCCCACAGGGTAATATTGTTCCTTGACAACATTTCAAAAATAATTCTAGAGAGTTCCATTGAAAGTAGTGAGGGTTCCTCCTCATCCCTCTGCTCACAATAATTTTCCCACCACTCCTTGACATGGGGGGTGACTTTGAGGAGTGAAAAAGTCATATTTTCCATATTAGAAAAATTATGGACCGAAAAATATCCTTCCAGTAGATTTAACCATCTATCTATGGAATCTGCATCTATCTAGCCTTAAAATATAGGAATGTAAAAGTTAACTTGTACCTTAAGGGGGGCAGTGCCTTCGAAGTGATTGTTGGATGAAGATTCTTCATTTGTTGATACCCGTCGAATGATCTAGGAAGAAGTTACCATCATCTCGTTCATTTGTCACTTGAGGGCATCTTCGAGCAACATTTTGAAATGATCTCCCACTCCCTCATATTTTTTTTCTTTTTCCATGTGAGGTCATCAGGGTTTTGAGGCTAGTCTTGCAGGAGTTCAACTAGTTCAAGTCTCAACTCCTTATACATGGCCTCATTGTCTCCATGCATTGAAAAACAGAGAAAGAGCAGACCGCTCTAATACCATTGATCTACATTTATGAAATAACAAAATAAAATAAAAATTTAAACAAAAACACAGAGATCAGGGAAAATTTTAAGGATGGAAGTTTATCTTAAATTTTAGAAATGTTGGCGAATCTTACTAGTCACTAATATGCAAATTGTAAAAATCGTGTTTATATTTTTGTAGAAATATTTAGATTTCTAATGATTTTATATTAGTTGATATAATATTTGGAAATTTTTAAGGTAAAATAATCGTGTATTATAAAATTTGGGTGAATCATTTTAGAAAAAAATGGAAATTGGTGAATCTTTTTTTGTAAAAAGCATGGAAAATTAACCCACCTATGAATACTAGATCATAAAGTTTTCCTTGGCAGAGATACAATGAAACAAAACTTTAATTAATAAATAACAACTGCTAAAAAATGTTTTACCTGTAGAAAAGAAACACACTAGCTTGGGCGATGGTAGCTTATCTTTGGGAAGAGATGTGGTTGCTACATTCCTTTTGAATTGTGTTACAATGAGGCTTAAAGGCCCTTTTATCATCAAGAAATAATGGAAAACCATAAACATCCAAAAATTTAACCTTAGGAGATAAAGCACCAAAAGCTTGTGGGCCCCACTGGGGTTAGTTGGAACGTCAACTTCTCGGGGTCATAACTTTGGCATACAATCTCTGTTTAGCATTCACGATACCTAGTTAGAAATATATATTCGAGGGAAACAACTCTTGGCTGGCCTCTCATTTTCCATTTCTCGAAAAATCGTCATTTAGGGCCTCAAAATGACTCTAGATGTTCAAGACCTAAAAAATTACAAAGAATAGAAAACTATCAAAATAGAAAACTATGTGGGAAATTAGAAAACTGAAAAGAAATAGTGTTGAGGGTCTAAGTGGAATAGGCTAGTGGCCACCAATATCCACCTGGATCATTCCTCTCCCCTTAAGAAGCATCAGTACCCATTACATTGAGTGGCTCCATGAGATGAGGAAACTTTTGTTGAACTTGGTCCCTGCTAAGCCACTTTCCTTGGTGCAAGAGTTGGTCGGCTTTGACAATTTGATACAATTGGATCATATGTTGGTGAATATTCTTAATTTGTGTGTCCATGATCTGGTCAATCATGACATTTTTAATACAATTTCGGTTGAGCTCTATTGCTATCAGTTGCTCAGCAACGCCTTATTTGTCCAACAATGGTCGAAAGCATGGTTGAAGACAGTCCACACTGAATACTGGGTGCAAGCCAAGGAATGTGGGAATAATTAGCTCAAAAGCATTGTCACCCACAACCTTGGTGATGGTGTAAGTCCCATATTTGAGTGTTTGAAACTTTTGATGAGCTCCGGTGAGGCATTCCTTCTACAAATGCAACCAAACTTTGTCGCCCACTTGAAACTTATGTGGCACTTGATGTTGATATGATGTTTTTTATACTTGGCATTAGCTTTCTATAGGATATCATGTACCTGTTGGTGAATACGATGGATGAATTCAATAAACCTGATGGTTTTATCAACTTTTGACTGAACATGTGCAAATTATACCTATGTAGTCACAAGAGGCATTGCAACATTAGTGAGACACAAAGTTAAAATCCCAGGCCCATTATAAAGTAGTTGTGGCCAGTTGAACTATGAAGAGCTCTGTTATAATTGTGTTGCACATAGAGAAAGCTCTCATCCCATGTTCATGGATTCTTGGAGTTGTACATGCGTAATAAGTGCACTATCATAATGTTGACAACCTCTCTCATATATAAAAATATATAACATTAACGCATATTCTATAATGATAACAATTTGTCCCAGCCCTCTCATTGCAATGTAACATCCAATTTTTCAAAATATATCAAATCTTTATAAAATCTTGGTTTAGGTTATGTTTAAAATTTGGTTTATTGGATCGGGGGCTTGGGGCTTTGGCTTTGAGTGTGTGGTCTATTTAAAAATAATCAAACCACACCATGTTTAATGTGTGCCCACCCATTTGCCCTTTTTATTAAGCAATTGTAAGAAACACAAACTCATGGCATTTAATATTCAATTTGAAATGGTGTTCCTAGACAAGGAACACATGAACTCAGGCAACAATCACATGAACTCGCGACATTTAATATTGAATTTGAAATTGGTTTATGGTTCATTGAATTTAATAATTAATAAAACACTATTTATTTAATAATTTACTTGAAATTGACTTTTCTAACCCGCAATTATTAACCTATTTTGTCCATTACATTTTCCAAATATCACAAAAACTGAATAGAAATTGCTCTTTATGTGACCGGTAATTTTATTAACTCACGTTTTACCATTATTTCACATTGATGGAACGAAACCAGTGACTTCAAACGGGACACAGGTATACATTTATTAATATAGCAAACCAAGCACCATGAAAGTGAAGGATGAAAGTTCTAGTGAACTCTTTCTTATTGTGTTTTCTGATTTCATTTCACTTTTACTTTAAAATTAAAATAAAATAAAACATAAATATATTTAAATAGAAATTTATTATGGTAAAAAATGATTTTTGTTTAATTTTTTTTATAAAGTTATTTAGAAATTATTAACTAATGAAAACACTTATTTTTTGTTAGGAAGTTTATTATTTGTTGAACATGTGTATTTATTTTTTCTCATTTTTTCTCATGTAACATAATAATGATGTGAAGCCATTAGTAGAGCGAGAGTGGGCGAACAGCTAGGGTTACAAACTTCAGCAGGCAATGATCTCCATGGAAGGGTGCAAAGGAGGGAGCTCCACTCCCTCCTATAAGCAAGTTGTGGCCATCAGAGGTAAGAAACCATTAGAAAATGATAGAGGTCCTTCAGAAGAAGGGAAAAGGAACATTGAAGAGGAGCATGAGTGTACCAAATCCAAGAAGAATAGTAGCACAAAAGAAAAGGAGGAAGAAGACAAGGAACATGGAACAAAATACAAAGCACAAAAGGGACCATGTAAACCCAAAGCTGAGATCACACCTAGAGTGGTTTTAAATGATCCTACTCTGCAGGTGCATAGGGGCCACATGAAGACATATGTAAACATTTGTAAATTCATGGGACTATGGCCCACTGAAAAAGCTTTACAAACATGTATTAAATACCACTGGAAACCAAAAGGAAGCATATACCTACATCTTGGGTCAAAGGGATTCTTCACTGTGGTCTTTACAAATATTGAAGATAAAGATAGAGTGTTTGAAGGAGGGCCCTACTTCTATGCAGTAGCAAGCCTCTATATGCGGCCATGGATTATGAATTTTGTCCCGGAGTGAGACATTTACTTTGGTCCCGATCTGGGTAAAACTCTACTCTCTACCTCTTGATTACTGGCAAACAGAATCATTATCTGCCATAGGAAATAAATTAGGGCGTTTTGTTAAAGGTTCTGAGGCCACCAGAAGCGGAAAATATACTTACTTTGCAAGAATATGTGTGGAGATGGATCTCTCTGGAGCTCTACCGGATGAGGTAATCTTGGAAGTTTTTGATGAAGAATGGGTGCAAACATAGATTATGAACATATTCCTTTCAGATGTCGCAGATGCCATGAGCATGGGCACCTGTTCAGAGATTTCCCTCTTAGTAAAATAGAGAACAAGAGTAAAGCTAACACTATGAAAGATACTAAAAGCTTTCACAAAGTGGTACATAGAGGAAAAGGGGGCAAAAGGGTGCCAAAGCAACATCAAACAAAAGGGCAACAGGTCAATCAGAACAGGTTCCAAGTACTCGAAGAAGAAGAAAAGATAACAAAAGTAGATCAGGCAATGGGAGGAAATCCAATGGAGAAAGAGAAAGAATAAGAACATAAACAGACACATGATATTAATAAACAGAAAGAGACCATGATGAGCGAGGCAGAACTGGATACGGACCAGGAAATGACCCAGAGTGAGATGGAAATGGAGGACCATGAACTACAGGAGATTCTTGATAGAGAACACCTAGATCTAGAAGGGTTCTTGAAACAGGGAACCATGGGAGGGGTAGACTTGTTACCTCAAGAAGAGTTCAATAGAGTTCAACAGCTATTCATATGGAAAACTCAGGGTTGGAGAGGCAAAGAAGCAATGAAAGGCAAGGTAACGAAGGTGTGAAAACTATGAAATCCACACCAAGATTGGCACCTAGAAACCCAGGAAAGAAAAGAGATAGGAAAAAGCAGAACGAGCTATTCATGGAATGTGGAAAGATAATGATTGATTTAGGTAATATGAAAGACCTAACCAGCTACTCCTTTACAAATCTTTAATGATGAAGTTCACATCTTGGAATATCAGGGGTCTAGGTAGTAAAAGAAAACAAAGATTACTTAGTAATAGAATGAAACAAGCAGCTCCAGATATTGTCTTTATCCAAGAAACTAAATGTTCCATTCAAAAAATAAAAGAAATACCTAGAAAATGGCTCAATCGATTTGAGTTTCTAGAAGTCAAAGCAGAGAATACAGCAGGAGACATACTCACTCTTTGGAACCCCAAAAAGATTGACATAATAGATGTTGAAGCATCAAGGAATTATTTATCTGTGGTTATTCAACCTGTGGGAGAGAGGGAGACCTATCTGGTCACGAATGTTTATGGCCCTAAAAGAATGGATGATAAACTCAGGTTTTTAGATTCTATTGTGGATCTCAGAGACAGACATGCAGGAATACCATGGATCATGGGGGGGGAGATTTCAACATGATCAAATCACTTTCAGAGAAAAAAGGAACCAAAACTCTAAGCAAAGACTCTTTAGCATTTCAAAATTTCATAGATAATATGAAGCTAGTTGACATTCATACAAGTAATGGTCTCTTTACTTGGAACAATAAAAGAGAAGGAGAGTCTCAAGTAGCCTCAAAGTTAAACAGATTCATAATCTTAGAGGATCTTATGCTCATTGACAAGGAAATGATAGCGAGAGTTCTCCCTTTTAGAGGATCAGATCACTCGCCGGTTCAACTAGAGGTTCAGGGTATTGGTACCCCTAGGAATAGACCTTTTAGATTTGAGAATATCTGGCTTACCCACCCAGATTTCATCAGCAACACCGCAAATTGGTGGTCAGAAGATTTGCATATTCAGGGTACAATAATGTTCCTTCTTCACAAAAGACTAAAGCACATCAAGCTCAAGCTCAAAGAATGGAACAAGAATGAATTTGGCAATATTTTTGAAGCAAAAATATATGTTGAAAACAAAATGCAGGAACTCAACCAAGCCCTTATCACAGATGGCTTTGATAAAGTCAAAAGTGATCAAGTCACCAAATATCATCAAGACTGGGAGAATTTATCTAAACAAGAGGAAATATTTTGGAGACAAAAATCTAGAGTGCAATGGCTAAAAGAAGGAGAGCGAAACACTAGATTTTTCCATAGATCCACCATGGCGAATAGAGATTACAATAGGATCTCTTTGATCAAGGACGAGGGAGGAATCTTCTTAATACTCATGAAGATATAGAAGTTGCATTAGTTCGGTGCTTTTGAGGTATAGCAAAGGAAACCATTTTAGATAGAGAGCACTTCATCAGGGACGTAACAAGACATATACCTAGGCTGGTCTCTAGAGAGGATAATTTCAACCTTAATAGGCCAGTGACTGAAGAGGAGGTTAGTGAGGTCCTCAAAGAAATGCAGAATGGCAAAGCGCCTGGCCCTGATGGTTTCAATGTGGATTTCTTTAAAGCCTGCTGGAATATTGTTAAACATGATATTTTGAATGTAGTGGAAGATTCCAGAGTGAATAGAACTATTTTGAAGGTGCTCAATACCTCCTTCATATCCCTAATCCCTAAACAGGACAACGCTCAAACTCCAGACAAGTTTAGACCCATAGCTTTGTGCAATGTGGTATACAAGATAATATCCAAGGTTGTGGCCAGTAGACTCAAACCTCTTCTTCCTACACTAGTTTTTGTAGAACAATATGGTTATGTGGAAGGTAGAAAAATTCTCAACAACATCATTCAAGCGCATGAGGTGGTGAACTCATTGACCAGCAATAGGAAGGCTGGAATGGTCATGCAATTAGACCTTGCCAAAGCTTATGATAAGTTGAATTGGACCTATATTAGGAGAGTTCTTATTGCTTTTGGGTTTGATCATAATTGGGTTAGATGGGTCATGACCCTGGTAACCTCTTCCAGCTTTTCAATATTGGTTAATGGTTCTCCCTCCGAGATTTTTATTCCTTCAAGAGGCCTCAGGTAGGGAGACCTGCTCTCTCCCTTTCTTTTCATCCTCATGATGGAAGGACTTGGTTGGTCTATTGAGCATGCAAAAGAATTTAGTAAGATTAAGGGTCTCCAACTTTCAGAGAATGGACAGGCCTTAACTCATCAATAATTTGTTGATGATACCATGCTACAGGGAATCCCCATAGTTAAAGAAGCTCTTGTGTATAAACAAATCTTGAATGGCTTTGCCATGGCTACAGGTATGGAAGCTAATCTCTCCAAATCTAAGATTTTTTTCTTTAATACCAATATTGCTATTCAGAGGAATATCTCCAGAATTCTGGGTTTTCAAAGGGATGTCCTCCCTTCAAAATATTTGGGAGTTCCTCTAACTACTAAACCTTTGCACAAGAGCATTTGGGAGCCGATGATTAATAAGATGCAAGATAAAATCAGGAAATGGACTATTAGATCTTTAAACTTGGCTGGTAGGTTGGTGCTTACAAAGGTTGTTCTTCAATCAATCCCAGTCTTTATGCTATCAACTCTCCTAGCACCAAAAGGAGTCTTGCAACAATTCAGAACCATCTAAAGAGACTTTCTTTGGGGTAAGGGGGAAGAAAGAAGGAAATGGGCCTTGATAGCCTAGGAAAAAATATGCAAACCTAAAAATCATGGGGGTCTTGGATTGGATGATTCGGAGATCCTAAGCAAGGTTTTAGGGGCAAAATTATGGTGGCGTTGGGTAAAAGTCCCAGAGCCTTAGTGGGCTAGTATTTGGAAAGAAAAATATGCTAGCACTTTGCAAAATAATGATCACATAAGGATGTCTGGAAATATAAAGGGCTCGCACATCTGGAATAAGGCCTGGGAGAACAGGAGCTTAGTACAGAAAAACAGCTTCTGGGAAATCAGAGAGGGAGATTTAGCTTTATTTTGGGAGGGTAAATGGCAACAAGAACCTATACTGTTAAAAGAGGACTTTTTGGACCTCAAGAAAGAGACAGAAACCAAAGGGTTATCTAAGGTAAAATATTTTTGGGATCAAACCAATAGTATAGGAATATGGAGAACCTAGAGGAACATTGATTATAGGGATGACAACCCCTTGAAATCTAAAGCATAGACACTTATGAAAATGTTAGAACAAAGGAAGATTTTAGTGTCAGGGGAGCATGACCAACTGAGATGGGGCAACAATAATGAGGGTACCTTTAATCTTAAGGAGGCAAAATGCATACTCCTTGAACTGGATTCCCATGTTCTGGATAGGATTTAGTAAAAACTATGGAGGCATCAAGGTTGGATGAAGATTAAACTCTTTATGTGGCTGGTTCAGCATAAGAAAATTTTGACTTGGATAACATTCGAAAGAGGGGTGTTCTGGGGCCTTCCAGATGCTAGCTTTATGAAGCCCAAGAGGAAATAATGGAGCACCTTCTCAACAATTGCATTTTCACCTCCAGGTTGTGGGATACTTTTGCCACCATTTTCCAATAGACCGATAGGGAAAAAGGGACTATTATCAATACCCTAAACAACTGAAGAAGAAACTTTTCTGATTATGAATTTCTTGGCTCAGCTTGGGCTCTTATGCCAAGCTTCATTATATGGAATGTCTAGAAAGAAAGGAACAATAGAATCTTCAAAAATGAAAAGAAGCCCTCCCAACGCCTTTTTGAGCAAATATTAAAACAACTTAAGGAGACGGTTGGCACTATAGTGTGAAATCCCCCTAAGAACTCACCTTTAGAAGCTGAATTGAGGATTCTCCATCAGCTGGGTTTGCAGGGATTTATTCTGTAGGGCCTGGATAGGAAGGTAATGACAATGGATTCTGAGCAGGATTTTTGGCATCCTCCCCCTAAGGTTTTTTTGAAATACAACATTGATGGGGCTTCAAAAGGAAACCCAAGTATTGTTGGCTATGGAGGAGCATTAAGGGATGAAAACAGAAGTATTCTTTTCATCTTCCATTACCATTTAGGAAGAGCCACTAACAATATCGCGGAATTAATGGCTATGGAGAAATGTTTAGATTTCCTAGAGTAGGATAACTGTGAAAATGTGATTGTCAAAGTTGATTCAAAGTTAATCATTAACTCGGTCAAGAGAATCAGTTGGGGCACGATGCCGGAAAAAGTCTCAAAAAACTGGAGGTTGATCCAAGTATTTCAATGGATTCAACTTCACCTCCAATGCCTTCAAACATTAAGTTTTAACCATGTGCGAAGAACGGCCAATAAATTGGCGAATATTCTAGCCAATAAAGGAGCGATCTGTATAGAAAGGAGGGTTATGATGGGTTGGCAAGAGTTGCCTCAGAACAGATTAAAGGCAAATTGTCACGACTAGGCAGATGAAGATAGGATGGTGTTTCGAAACAAAACCATGGAGGAAGAACAGAGCCATGATGACTTGTATTCTTTATGAAGTTCCGTTTTTTTCACAGTCTAGTCTTTTGTGGGATGCAGGCCACTATCGACCTTCGCAACCCTGGTAAGTACAATCACAGAGGCTCCAGGTGGAAGTAGCTTAGCATATTCTATTTATTGGATGGTCGTCCGGATGGTTGGAGTAACATCTTACATTGGTTCAGGTACAGGTATAGAGGAGATGCTACGAGGGGCCGAAATCCGAGGTTTCTTGGCATCCTCAATACCCCTAGTTTTCCTTCTGTGGACACAATACCACTCTTAGGGTGGTATATTGGTTATCGCAGGCCTTTCAAGTGGGAAGCGGTTTTTCCAAAATGGGAGCAATTCCACTCACTATGCTACACGTGGCCAAGGGGAGAGATTGAATACCGCCCTCATCGTGCACTATTGTTCGGTGATTTAGACCCGTGCGATATGATCCTCAGCCGTCGAATTAAGCAAGGTAGATCTACGGTTAGGAGTGAATGTGCATGTAGGTAGGTCTAGATGTGGAAGTGTCGTGCTTCTCAGTACTGCAAAAGCTTCCACTATCGTTAGATTAGACGCGGAGATTTGATGGTTGAGATTTAGGATGCAAGTCCAGATGAGGGCGGGAATCGTCGATGCAATATATTCATGGCGGGATGCAAAATGTTCTTGGCAGGAATCGTTGATTACCACACGTTCTACAGATATGTGGGATCGTGGGTTATTTGGACCCAAAATCCTTTTAGATCGATATCTTTGTTCGTGTTCGGTTCTGATTCTTTATTTAAAGTATGTGCTTGCTGATGACTTGATTCGATTCTCGTTAGCCAGATTTCTATGGATGGACCGTACGGCCTCAACATTGTCTGTCTTTTGAGGGTTTTGAGGTTTTTTTTGTAGTGGTTGGGGTTTTTGCCTTCAGTTCAATGCCCTTGGTAGTTAGAGAATGGTTTCTCCTTGGTCTATAGTTCCTCGTGGACTATTTTATTTTATGTAATTTATTTTCTGATTTAATGAAATAGAAGGTACGACTCTTGCTTCGGCAAAAAAAAAACACAATAATGATGCAAGATACCCATCTAAATATAAAAATTATTTAAATAGAAATTCATTTTTGAAAAAAAAAATTAACTTTTTTGTTTTGTAAATTTTTGTATAAAGTTATTTAGAAATTATTAACTCAATGAAAACACTTACGTCTTGAACTTTTGGGGTTACTAAATTAGGAAGCTTATTATTTGCTAAACATGTGTATCTATTTTTTGTCATGCGGCATATTAATGATGCAACATACTCATATAGTTACTTGAAAGACATTGCTTAATCTCATGAGTATCTCTATTTTCATAGCTATAGATTGTTCAAATCAAGTTATTGTGTTAACCATTCTATTTTTTGTCATGTGGCATAATAATGATGCAACATACTCATCCAGTTACTTGAAGACATTGCTTAATCTCATGAGTATCTCTATTTTCTTAGGTATACAACTTTTCAAATCAAGTTATTGAGTAAACCATTGTCGTGTGGCATAATAATGATGCAACATACTCATCTAGTTACTTGAAGACATTGCTTAATCTCATGAATATCTCTATTTTCATAGCTATACAATGTTCAAATTAAGTTATTGAGTAAACCAATGACATTAAAGTCTTGAATTAGTTTATTTATCAAAATTTATATATAATAAATGCAAAAATATTTTAAATTATCACACATTTATTTTTTGTTAAAATTTTATAAAATATTTTATATTATTATAAATTTATTTATAATAAAAGATTTGAGATTCGTAGAGCTCATCGATGAGAAGCATCCTCAACCATACAAAGCAGTTACTTTCGAAGATCTGAAGGCTTACTACAAGGAAGTTTGCCCATCCCTAGGCGGACCTCCTACATACTTTCTATTGGAGACAGACTCACATGAGGGGAATTCAGTGAAAATTAAGGGGAATTCAGAGGAAATTCCATAATCTAGGGTTTTTAGGGTTTGAAGAGACTGAACATATAGATATATGAGTACGTAGGTGTATAGATATATGAGTAGTTTTATTATGAGTTTGCATAACTATGATTGCCACATCATGCCACGGTAGAAGAACATTTTTCTTTCAAAATTTTAGATATTGTGGTCAAGATTGTCTTGCAAAATAAAAACCATTTATGTTTACTATATGAGTATATCAAACATGGTATCAATACTCGCATGAGTATTATGTTTAGACTTTTTCTAAATTTAGTTATTGCATGGATTTTATGTTTAGTTTTTAGTTTTTTTTTCATGGATTTTTGAGTTATTTTTATTTCAAACGAGGAGATAAGAAGAGGACAAAAAAAAATCAATTAAATATTAAAAATAAGATTTTTAAATTAAAATTGATTAAATTAAATTTTAAAAAAATAGCTCTAACGCTTCTAAATATTTGTGCTCAATGGTTAAAAGCATGTTCTTTCTTCTAAGAGGTCACAGATTCAAAACTAGAGAGGTAGACTATGTATGTCTTCGTAGACTTAACAGTCAAATTGTTGTGAAGAGGTGGGTCCGTTGTCCCACAAATAAGGGGTCTCATACACCAATTTGGTGTATGGCTTGGCTATGACCTTAAAATTAGATAATAATAATAATGATATAAAGGATCATATTCTATACCTAAAAAATCCTTAATTATAAATGATCATATTCTATAACTAAAAAAGTCTTAATTGTAAAGGAAAGTATTATCTTTAAGAAACAAAATCAGAAAAGAAAAACCAAACACAATGCTTATGTAAAAATTAAATGTAATGCTAATATAATGTTTGATATAGAAAATAAAGTTTGGTGAGATTTTGGTCTTCATGTAATTGATTTTAAAAGCCTTATAGGAACCATGACCATGTTGTAGAATATAGCCAATATCATAATGATAATTTTGATTGGAACTTGTTGCTTCATCTCAAGGACCTTTATAACATAGGGCTTACAAAAAAATAAAAAAATGTATTTAACAATGTTTCTGCAACCCTAATACCTCACCTACAATAACTTTCCTTGACTCTATGTATACATTATGGGATTCTCTATAGGGAGAGCAATGGATAATTAGGGGATATTTCAACATGATAACCCCTCTTTAAGAGAAGACAAGGCAATGAGAAGTTCAGATAAGTATAGTCAATTAAGGAAATTTTTTCAATTCACCTACCCCTTGGAAATGGTCTATACACCTGGAACAATAAATGAAGAGACGTCCATTATACAATACTCCTTAGTAGATTCATTTTATTGGAATCATTTTAGAACAATGACTATAATGCACTATAGGATGTCCTGCCAAGCATAAGATGATATCAGTAGCTCATCTCCCTATAATGGAACAATAGCCTACATGAAAGGCCACTCCCTCCTACATTAAGAAATTTTGGTTTTCACAACATTACTTTCAAAAAGGAGTTTATGAATAGTGGGAATAATAAGGACACATCCAAGGGATTAAATGCATATATTCTAGAAAAAACTAAAAAGTGTGGAAACCATGTTGAAACAATAAAAGAAAGAAAAATTTTGGAATATGTTTTAGGAAAAATGGTAGTTGAAAATTGAAAAAACAACATGATAATAGTAAATGATGGCCATGGGAATTACTACAACCCTTCATGTCAAGTAAATCAAACATTGTGTAGGAATAAATGCCATATTTAAACAAATCAAGTATATTTCAAAACAAAAATGTATAGCTCACTAGCTAAAAGAGGAAGATAAAAATTCTCAACTTGTGCCTCTAAATCCCATGCAAAAGTGGAACAACAACAATATACTCTTCTTCAAGGACGATCAAGGCAATATTTTGGAAAGTCATAAATATATTTAACAAGAGATCATTAACAACATCATAAGTATTCTCATAGAGTCACTAAAAAGCAAAAGCCAAGTGATTCATGACATCACCACACACATCCCCATGATCATCATAGAGGATTAATACTCATATCATGATCTAAAAGTGGAATAGGTGATTTTTGCCTCTCTTTCCAAAATCAAATGAAACAAAAACTAGGACTGTGTTGACACTTTGCAAGCATTGAAATGAGTCTTCATAAGAAACATGTTTGTTTAGTGTCCCTTCAAGCATGAATTAGTTCTCATGTGCAAGTTAATCATACTGAACATAACACATATAATTCATGTAGGCATAGAGAAGAGCAACACAAGGTTTGATGATGCATTTCACCCCTCCTGGGCTACTTCATTGAGTCTGTCAACATACCTAGACCACTCATATTTCAGTGTAAAAATGAATTACATAAAGTATGTTGATGACTATGTGGTTATTTCCCCTTCAAGGAAATGTTCTCCTATAGAGAACTCTCACATAAAAATAACATGACAACCTACAATCACCATGTAAACTACAACAATACAAGGATTCTTCAACAAAGACCCTAGACCTCATCTGGAAAAGAGAATACATGCAAAAAGAAGGACATAATCCAAGCTTCCCTCATCTTGACATAGAGATAAAAATTTCCAAGAGCTTAACTCTGCAAGTATCAGTTGTTGCAAATGAATTTTGAAGGTGAAGAAACCCCTACAAGGTCTTCTTCATGTTCAACACCCTTAGGAAATGCTACCAAACTATGTTTGATCCATACATCCCTTAGCCTTCAACCTGCAAAAAGGCCATATAGATGTGCTCAAAACATGAAACAAAGGTCACCAATGGATTCAGAGCATCCAAAAGCCCCTAGGTAACCTCTTTCTGAGCTCAAATTGGTGAAAAACTCAAAAAGTTATGAGCTACAAGCTCATCTATGAACTTTGCAGTTAATCATCCTACAAATTCAACCAACTATCTAACGGTCCTACAATTTCACCTTGTTTTTTGATAATGGAGCGACAGATTAGCCCTCCGCAAGTGCAATTTATTGGACCATTAATTTTCCCTCCAACTCCTTAGGGTCGGAAAATGTGGACATATGGACCACGGGGCCAAGGGCTGGGCTAACCACTTGCCCTTCCCATTAGGCCCCTTTTCTTTTAGCATTGGGTCACATTGTGGTCCAAATGACTATGGGCTAGGACCTTAGGGGCTGGTGCTTTGGGGCTAGGCCCTTAGGGGCTGGCCCACTTTCCATTCCACACACTTGGTCACATAAGGGTCCAAAGGACCTAGGGTTGGCCCCCTTGTCACAAGCACCTTTTGCCTTAGCTCCTAACCTTTCATTGTGGGCATATGGAATGTGTGTGACTGAGGGCCAAGGGCTTAACCCTGACTCCTTCCTCCAAAAGGCACCAAGGTAAACCTTAAATGGTGTTTTGGTTCTATAGTTAACAAGAACCACTCGACAATTTATTAGTCAGGTGCTTCGTTGTTCGAATAGAGGTCAGATGTTCAAATCCCGCTTGGGCCTCTTGCTGACCCATGCCAAATTTTTAGAAACCTGGGATGCCATGTGGCAACCTCCCATTGGGCCATGTGGCTCACATTCATAGGTCCACTTAAACCAGCCACAATCAATCAAATTCGCTCAAAAACCAACAAACCAGATGATGCCACTTGTCAGCTTTTGGGTGGCTCATACCTACATAGTCACCCTATTGACTCAGTAGTATGGTTAACCCAATTAACTGCACTGCTCAAATTTTAGTTGTTTCAGAAAATTATCATAACACGATATCAAGAGCATACGCTATCGGTTTTGAGCGATTCAAGTTGTGTTGGATTCAGATCAACGAGCTCTTTGTGTTGCAAAATTTTCAATTGGTGCCCTTCAAGCCCCAATCAAGGCACATCACTTATCATCCCCATGAAGACCTATTGTTGTGTCAAGAATTGAGCCAACATTCTTATCGTTGTTGCAGGAACAAAATATCGATTAGTGGAATCTGAACATTCTCCTTAATCTGATCTTTGAACGGCTCCAACACACTTCATATTGAAGTAATAAATTGTTGAACAAAAACTTGATTCCATCTTAGAACTCAGAAGAAAAATGAATATCCTTTAGCATCCTCAAACTGAGCTTGTACATGAAAAGTACACTGCTGCAAAAATTTTCAATGACAACATTAGCCTTCCCTACAAACATAACCATCTTCTACAATCTTGAAAACAAAGATTTAATTCACACAAATTTCATCTTGAATACTTATATCAGTGAGCATGTGACAATTTGTAGATAAACTTGAATGACAAACTTTGTACATTAACTAAAAATCAATTGAACATGGGGACTTATAAAAATCCAATACATACATCAATGAAAACATCTACTTGTTGAACATAGTGACAACGATGTTCACTTTACAAAAGTACCTAAATAGGTAATGAAAACAAGTATTTACAAACAATTTACAAAACATATTTACAAAAAGTCTACCCAAATCTTGCCTCTCCCAAGCTTTTAGGTTATCTTCTTGCAAAAGAAAGTTGTTATGTTTCATGCCTAGAATTTCATTCATTCTTTTGACCATTATTATGTTTTTCTCGCACATAGCTACATAATGGTCAGAAGCATCATAAAACATGCAAGGGTATTGATTCCACAAGTATTCAAAATTTCCATGCATTGGAAAACACTCATGAGAGTTATACCTGTCTTTAGAGTTGCAACTTCAACGGTTGTCACAAGGTGGTGACATCTCATGCTCATATGTTTGATGTACCTCAAGCCTTTTGGATCATTCTCCAAACTCCCTTCGTTTATATCCCAACCCCTGGTACTTTGGTCTTCCTCAACCATAACCGGATTAGTAATGCCTTGACCATTTTTTCCAAGATCTCCACCTTCATATCCCATCTTAAAGAGAAACCTCATACCCATGCCCTTGGCATGTTGCTCAAATGCCACAAAAGAGTTATTATGCAAATGAATGGAAGGAGTAGTACTTGAGACATTGATTACCTCTTTAAACTTGTCATGCATCCTTTTTGGTAGATGAATCTAACCATCCACTTTTGTCCACTTCCATAAGGTGTGCTTCTTGGAGATGCTTGCAAAACTCACATGCATCATCTTCTTCATATGGTCCAAAATCAATATTTAAACCATGAGCAAATATTGGCTTCATCTTAGAGGTCTCTTTTACTAGTGCAGGAGTAGCACTTTCTGCAACTTGCTCATCAAGCACTTGTTGCAACACAAAGTGCAAGTGTCTCTTATCCTCTTTAGCTATCTCCAACATCCTTCTCAACTCCATATTATCCATCCAAAAAGCCAAATTTCATTCTTCAAGCTCTTGGATACTCTTTTTGTGGCCCATCTTGCAACTTGGTCAACTTGTGCTCTGGTACCAAACTGATCTGCAAGTGGAATAGGTGATTTCTGCCTCTCTTTCCAAAATCAAATGAAACAAAAACGAGGGTTGTGTTGACGCTTTGCAAGCATGAAAATGGGTCTTCATAGGCAACATATGTGTTTAGTCACTTAAAGCATGAATTAGTTCTCATGTGAAAGTTAATCATAATGAACATAACACATATAATTCATGTGGGCATAAAGAAGAGCAACACAAGGTTTGATGATAGAGTTCATCCCTCCTAGGCTACATCTCAGGGTTTGTCAACATGACTAGACCACTCATATTTCAGTGTAAAAATGAATTACATAAAGTATGTTGATGACTATATGGTTATTTCCCCCTTCAAGGAAATGTTCTCCTGTAGATAAATCTCACATAGGCCATACATGCAAAAAGAAGGACATAATCCAAGCTTCCCCAATCTTGACATAGAGAGAAAAATGTCCAAGAACTAAACTTTGCAAATATCAGCTACTGTAAATGAATTTTGAAGGTGAATAAACCCCTATAAGGTCTTCTTCATGCTCAACACCCTCAAGAAATGCTAACAAACTATGCATGATCCATACATCCCTTAGCCTTAAACTTGCAAAATAGCCATCTAGATGTGCACAAAACATGAAAAAGTGGTCACCAATGGATTCAGAACATCCAAAAACCCCCAGGTAGTCTCTTTCTAAGCTCAAATTGGTGAAAAAATCAAAAAGTTAAGAGCTACAAGCTCATCCATGAACTTTGCAGTTAATCATCCTACAAATTTCACCAACTGTCTAATGGTCCTATGATTTTGCCATGTTCTTTGCTAACAGAGCGACAAATTTTCCCTCCACATGTGCAATTTGTTGGACCATTAATTCACCCTCTAACTCCTTAGGGCCAAAAAATGTGGACATATGGGCCAAGGGGCAAAGGGTTGGGCTACCCGCCTGCCCTTCCCACTAGGCCCCTTTTCCTTCGGCATTGGGTCACATTGCAATCCAAATGATCATGGGTTGGCACCTTGGGGCTAGGCCCTTAGCGGTTGTCCCCCTTTCCATTATGCGCGCTTGGTCACATAAGGGTCCAAAGGACCTAAGGCTGGTCCCCTTTTCGCAAGCGCCTTCCACCTTAGGGCCTAAACCTTCACCATGGGCATATGGAATATGTGTGACTAAGGGCCAGGGACTTAGCCCCAGCCCCTTCCTCCAAAAGGTGCCAAGATAAACATTAAATGGTGTTTTGGTTCAGTTAACAAGAACCACCCGACAGTGTATTGGTAAGGCGCTCTGTTGTTGGAATAGATGTCATGGGTTCAAATCCTATTCGGGCCTCTGACTGACCCATGCCAAATTTTTAAAAACCCAAGTTGCCACGTGGCTCCCATTCATAGCTCCATGTCAACCAAGAAAAAACAATCAAATTCACTAAAAAACCAACCAACCGGATGACGCCACTTGTCATCTTTTGGCTGGCTCGTACCTTTACAATCACCCTACTGACTCAACAGTACGATCAACCCAATCAACTGCCCTACTCAAATTTTATTTGTTTGGTGAAATGATCAGAACGCGATATTGAAAGCATACTATATCTATTTTGAGTGATTGATGTTTTGTTTGATTCAGATCGACAAACTCTTCAATTCGCCACTGGTTTCAAGAATTTCTGGGCACTTTCATTTTTTAGCATAAATTTGATCACTTGATCATATCATGTGTGAAATATCTTATGATAAACTTACAAAAGTGGTAAAAGAAATGACACAAGGAAAATACCCTTGGCTCAATGGCTTCACATGAAATTTGTCCCAAGCCTAATGGCCCACAATTGGGGAAGGTTGTGTTTGAGGTGGTTGAGGAATTAAGAATAGTCGTGGAGTTATCAATCTTCTCAATGTCACCTTCCTATCTCCCATTACTAAGGAAGGGGTTGTTTATTTGGCTAACAAATTCAATCTCATTTATCTTTGTAATGTGATATATAAAATAATCATCTAGGTCATCATCACCCACTTTAAGCCCATTTTGCATCAATCCATCTCTCAACAACAAGGGGGTTCCATTGAGGGTAGAGAAATCCTAGATGATAGAATCATTATGGCTCATGAAGCAATATACTCACAAAAAATTAACAAATAACCAAGTATGATGATCAAATTCAACATGTCTAAAGCACTTGATAAATTAAAATAGGCCTTCATTGGATGAAATGTTGATTACTTTTGTATTATCCTAGATATGGATTTGATGATTAAATGAACATTTCTCAACTATATTTTTCTCTATTCTTGTAAGTTGGGTGTCCTCTTCTCCCTTTAGCTGACCTTCCCATGGAATCTAACAAGAACCAACCCTATCCCCCATTTTTTGTTTATACTCCCGAGAGAAGGGATTATAAATTATTAAAAACTCATAGCCATCCATAAAGCCACTAGGGGCTTAAAACTCTCCTAGGATGGGGAATTTATTTTATGCCTCTAATTTGTGGATGGAAATTTACTATCAGGACCCTCAACTTGTAGATAATCCAAAGATATAGAAAAATGTATTTGAAACCTCTATTTTGTTTCTAGATTCAAATGAAAAATGAAAGATCTCCTTTTTTCTTCCTCACCACTAGAATAATTATTCAAATTGATATCATTTATGTTATACCCTTCTAACCACATGCTCTCCTAGCCAAATATATTGGACTTCACATACTAAAATTATCCTCCATACACATCTCCTCAAAAAATATGTTAATACAATTAGAGAAAAACATTAATAAATGGATCTTTCATTTTCTTTTCCTTGCTAGAGAAGTCACGATCATAAAATAAATCCTTTAGTCCATGCCCCTTTATCTTTCTCTATACTAGATACCCCCAACAAACTAATTAATGTTATTCAACCCCTACAAATATCCTTCCCCTAGCGAGGGGCTAACACTATAAAAAAATGGATTTAATTACTTTGGATTAGTTACCTCTTTCTAAAATGTTTGGTGGCATTTGGACTAGTGACATTCAGATCATGAATAGTGCTCTAGAAGTTGAATTATGGTGGCACTAGATAAAGTGGACATGCCATTATCGACTGAAGCATGCATAAGAAATATGCCAGTAACTACATTACATTAACCTAATTAGATGTAACAATAATAGAGGAGGATCACTAATATGGAATGAAAATTAGAAAATAATAATTTGGTATAAAGCCATAAAGTATGGGAGGTTAAAGAAATGACTAGAGAAAAATACCCTTGGCTCAATGGCTGCACATCAAGATTTTTTCCAAGCCTGATGGCCCACAACCGGGAAGGATGTGTATGAGGTGGTTGAGGACTTAAGAAATATTCATAGAGCTATCAATATTCTCGATGTCATCCTCCTATCCCTCAGTCCTAAGTAAGGGGTTGTTTGTTTAACTAACAAATTCAAACCCATCTCTCTCTATAATGTGATATACAAAACAATCACCTAGGCCATCATCACCCACCTTAAGCCCATTTTGCATCAATTCATCTCTCAAAAGAAACGGGATTCCATTGAGGGTAGAGAAATCCTACATGATATTATCATTATTATTCATCACGCAATGTGCTCACAAGAAATTGACAAACAGCTAGGTATGGTGATCAAATTCAACATGTCTAGAGCATTTGATAATTAAACGAGACCTTCAATGGATGAAATGTTGATTACATTTTTATTCTCTTAAACATGGATTTAATGGATAAATGAAATTTTCTAAAATATATTTTCCTTTATTATCGTCAATTGGTTGCCTTCTACTACCTTTAGTTGACCTTTTTCTGGAATCTAACAAGAATAAACCCTCTCCTCATTTTTTTGTTAATACTCATGAGAAATGGATTATAAATTATTTAAAACTCATATCCAACCAGAGAGTCATCAAGGACCTAAAACTCTCCTAGGAAGAGAAAATTTTCTTATGCCTCCAATTTGTAGATGGTAAATTACTATTAGGACCCTCAGCATGTAGGACCCTCAACGCTAGGTTGTCCATAGTGTTGAACTTGCTGGATTTTATGGACAAATTTGAGATGCATTGCCCTGAAGAGCTCATCGATGAGAAGCATCCTAAAATGTACATAGCAGTTACTTTTGAAGATGTGAATGCTTACTACAAGCAAGTTGGAGACCAACATTGCCAATTTTTTCTCCTACTACACTGCACAGATCTAAAAAAGTTGTCAATCTACTTAATGCAGTCAAATCATATATCATCAATAGCATATGCCAAATATTAGAAATTATTAATTATGAATGGCAAGCAACTTTCAATTTAATGTATTTGCAACAGGAAATTTAGACATTTTTGGATTTGGTTAATAGTAATTTTAAGCTAGGCAGTAAATTTATTGACAATGATTTAGTTACTTTTAGTCAGAGGCTTGAATTACTCTGTGATATAGAGAAAGAAAATAAAGGACTTCCAAATGATAATCAAATGAAGAAAGTGGAATTTGGATGGTATGAGAGAATCAATACACTACAGGAAATTATTTCTGAATGCGATAGCCTAAGCACTAAAAGATGTGATGCCTTTCTTAAGGCAGTAAACATTGTATAGAAACTAAATGGTCCATGAATTGTACATAATTCTGAATTAATTTCAAGAGACGTGCTAAAAGTTGAATTCTACAAGCTAAAAAAGTTAAAGGCAACAGAGTTTTATTACATCATTGATTTTACTACAGAAGAAATTACCAAGTGGCTAATTACTTTTGTTAGAATCAATAACAAGAATATTGTCTTGGTTGCATAGTTGCAAGAAGAAGCTAGAAAAATTGAAAATGAGATATTCAATAAAAATGTCAAAATGGAGATTACACTTGCTCTTGACAAAGATTCAATAAAAGTACAATGGATTTTTTTTTTAAAGAAATCATGAACCTGATAGACATCTAACAACTACATAGTCACGATGGATGTTTATACATATTGTAAGTGTTCTCAAATACTTCAACATTGAATTTTCTATTTAGTAATATTAGATAATTAAACTTTCTTGATTATGTTATGTTGACCTTAGCTAATTTTATTTTTAACACTAATGAGTACATTCCACTAGGCACAATTAGTAACTTCATAGAAACGGTTGCCACTATTCCACCTGGTAGAACCAATATTTCATAAATGCCACAACGGCCAACATGTCTCTGGAGACTTGAACCCACGATACTTGGGACACAAATTGTGAACCATACCACTTGCTAAATTCATTTGACTATGATGACCTTAGCTAATTACTGTATACAAATTCTTGTTTTTTGTTGCAGATGCCTTTTTCATATGACGGGTCATGGGAGCCTAAACCCAGTTACCATTGGGACAATTGCATTTACTTTTACGATTTTGTATGGGTATTTTTAATCCTCGGTGCTACAATTCTGACTCTGCTAAATGATTTTGCTTTCTATGACTATTCTATAACTATTCTTTGAATATGATCTCGTATATATCTCAATTATAGCTATGGTGATTAGCATTTGAATCTGGATCAAGTTGTTATTACTGAATCTGAGTCTGTATCAATTTTATGATAATGTTTTATTTAGTTTTGGAACATATTCTTTTGTATTATATCTAATGTTGTGTTGTTGATTAAAATGAAAATGAATATTTGACAACAATTTTGGATGTCAGGCTTATGTCTCTGAAGAATACAATGCTAACACCATGTCTTTAAAATTGAATAAATTTCATTTTGTGGAATATGGAAGTCCGTAGAAATCTTTCATTATGATTCATCTACACTCCCGCATTCCACACATTCAAAGCTTAGTTTAATTATGTGTATGCATAATAAATAATTAATTATGCTTCCAGAAAACTAAAAAAAGTCTTGCCACTATAGAATTTTCCTTGTCTCCTTCAAATCTTCTATATCTAGTTGCTTTGCATATCTAAAAAAAATAGACAATTGTATTATTCAAAAGAAAACTTGACTCGATATAGTTCTTGTTCCCGCACTTCCCGCACACTCTGTCTCCATACAACGAAATAACTCTTGGTGTTACAGTTTTGATTATATTCAGCAATTCTATTTTTTTATGACTATGTTTTGAATATGATCTTGTATGCATCTGAACTATAACTATCATGATTGTCATTTGAATATGGATACAATTTTTTTTACTAAATCTGAGTCTATATTGATTTTATGATAATGTCTTCTATTAGTTTTTGAACATATGCTTTGAGACTGTATTTATATTTAGTGTTGTGTTATTAATTAAAACAAAAATGAAAAATACAATGCTAACACCATGTCTTTAGAATTGAATAAATTTCATTCAACATAATACGAAAGTCTGGATAAATATTTTATTGTTATTCCTCCGCACTCCCGCATTCCGCACAATTGAAGCCTTGCTCCCCTATACATGATGCATGAAATATCATAAAAAGGTGAAAATGGGAAAAAATAATACAAGAGAAAAACATTTTATGTGGTATTGAACTAGTTAATGAAGAGCAATAACCACATGAATTATTGCTAAGTATTTCTAATCCATATTGTTTAAGTGCATTTAGTGTTTATAATTGTTTCAATTAAGACAATGATACATAATGATAACTTTGCTAAGAGGTGTGTTTATATTAGATTTATTTTCATTTGATTATTATTGCATTATGCAACTTTTCATTTTTTTGCTATATTTTCTATGTACTCTGAGATATGTAATATTGTATAGAAGAAGGCATACAAAAATGTATACAGATATATAAAACATTACATAACAAGGTTTCTTTTCCCTACCCCGCACAACTATTTTTCTGCATGAAAAAAGACACTTCACTTAACATTGCATAAGTTTTCGAATAAAAAACTATTGTTCCATTCCTCACAATCAATAGCAAATGCAAAGTTTTCAATAACCTTTCATTAATGTATCTTGAACAGTTCTCCATGAGTACTTACACCTTGGAAATACTTGCCACTCCACAACTTGCTCAGTCTCCTTTGAATCTACTGTTAGTATTAAGTAATTATCTATATCCATATGCATATTAATTAATTAATTAATTAAGTTTCTAGAAAACTAAAAAAAAAAAAATTGTGACCCAAGATTTTGCCTTGTATCCATTACTCGATATAGTCCTTGCTCTAGCACTTCCTGCACACCCTTTCACCATACAATGAAATAATAGCAGCTATCGGTTATGGCATCTTTGGACTCTTTAATCACTCTGCACAATGTATCAACCTTACTTGTTCCACACCTCCACAAAATAATATAAGAAAATTAATGTAAGTCATAATATGGTCTTTAATTTAAAATGTGATATTCTCTGAACACTTCCTCTTGCTAAGTAAATTTATCCTACAATGTTAATTTGTTAGGAAAAATACTTGTGGGGGCGGGGTGGTGGGTGGGTTAATTAGTATTTTAATTAACTTTAACTTTCAATTTCATATGTAGAATTTTGTACGCTACTGTTCTTGGAGTAACCTGCATATGTACACGACTTCAGTGAAAGAAAACAATGTATATCTAGTTTACTGATTTTTCATGTGTTCCATTATATGTTTATCTTTAACCATTGCATCATTAAATCAATAACTTTCCAGTATGCAGTAAAGAACATAAAAATCATAACATATAAGAAATACACATAGAACACCAAGATTTTTAGGTGGAAACCCAATGTGGGAGCAAACCACCATTGTTGTTATCTCTGTCTTATTTCTTATTATATAAACAAAATCTTCATTACATTTTTGTATTGATGCAAAATATTACCTGTACACAAGCTCCCACCTGTAGGAGGTTACAACCTCCACTCATTTTCTAGCACCCACTAGAAGGGAGCCTTGGCTTCTCCAACTAGGCATTAGAGAGGAAGAATTTTCTTTTGGAGAGCAAGTAGTGGCTCAATGCTCCACTATTGGAGTTAGTGGTGTTTCATTGTATCAATGTATCTTGGAAATTTCGCGTAATATTTGAAGCTCATTGAGCCAACGCATTTTCATATGTATATCATGAATGTTTTAAGACTAATATTTGGATGTTTGTGATATATGTTGGCATTGATGTGTACTAAATAAATCAAACTATTTCATTGGCTTTAGTGCTCACCTTATTGAATATGTGTTGAACCTGCTTTAATGATTGTTACATCTATGTGAACTATTTTACTTGATGATTAACAATTCTTTCATATGTATGTGTGTGTCATTATTAGAATATTATAGTTAATTTTATCCTAAAGGGTCACTTTTGTTTCCTTCCAATGATAGAACCTTGATACATCTGCAATTGAAGTCTTCACAAGGCATACTTACTTGCTCATTCAAAAGTACATGTGTGTTTTTCTCTCATGCTAACTATTAGGGCCTAGATCTACGTCAGGCTAAGAAAGGCAAGATCTAAGGTAACATCAAACCATGCTTAACCTAGTAGCTAGCCCCACCAGGTCAGGAGAGGGCTCTCTCCTTGTCAATCTCAGTAAAACATATCAAATGAAGCTTGAGATGACTGATGTAAAGACTAATTTTAGGCTAGGTATATGATTAGAGGAGTTTGATTGAATTTGATGAAGGTTTGTTGGCTCAAATGTAAAAGGCAGATTTGGGTCCGGGGAATGGACTCAGTTTTGCAGAGGTTTCTATGTGGAGAGGTAGGAAAATGCTTTAGTACTTTAAATTAAATGAGATGGAGAGTCTTAGGACTAGTGATGAGTTGGAGAGGGCATGAGAGTCTCAGGGATCCTCTTCAAACAGTAAAAATCATAAATAACCAAACAAACCCTAGGTAGAGCACTGCAATTTCAATGATTTCTACCTTTATCCTTGATTTATTTAGTTCAGCTAAAAAGAGAGAGATAATGGCATACATAAACACATGTAAAACTTGAATTATAAAAGAAGAAACAATACCAAATCAACTTGCCACAAGAATCCCACAAAATGCTGCAAACCCTGGTCTATTCCTTTGCCAAACTACAGAGATGAATGTACAATGCTGCTCAAAGCTTTCACAAAAGTCCAACCTTGACAAATGACTAAAAAAGTACTAGATATAGGAAAAAAACAAATCATGCTAGGCTTTAGGGGTCTAATTCATGAGTTTAGGAGCTGTTTCAACTAAAAAGTAGGTAGTGGAACAACTTGCCTCTAAAACCTAGGAAACTCATTCATTCAGTTTCAAACTACCTTTTCATGATGTATCTACCTCCATGAGTGAATTTTTAGCATTTTTACATCAAATTCCATCAATTTAAATAAAATTACATCATGATTTTGAATATGAGAGAGAGAAAAAAATCAAACTGAGAAAAAACTAGGCGAAAAATAGAGTTTTTTGGCAAAAAAGTCAATTTTCCATCCTGTGCGCCGCGCCATTGTCCCTGTGCGTAGGGCCTTTTTGCAGCTGATTTTGGAGGCCTTCCCGTGCACCAAATTGGGCACAAGATAGCTTGTTGGAAATATTATTGATTCTAATTTCCAACACAACTTGAATTTTCCAATTTGGAGTTAATTTTCCCTATCAAAAGTCAAATCTCCCAAGACTAGTCAAAATGTGCAAAATGAGGCTGCCTAAAGGTAGAGTGCTATTGCACTCAACTTTTTAAGGTCTTCCTCAACTCCAAATTGAGCTCATGATAGCGCATTGGAAATAAATTTTTGTATAGTTATCATTTGACTCATCAAGCAAGTTATTTGGCCAACCAAGCTAGGAGAAATCTTGATTTTCCCAAGGTCACTTTAGAGGTGCATCAATTCTCCTCAAGCAACTGTATTTTTGACATTTCTCTAAAACCATGACACCCGTGTAAAAAGTGAAGAATGTTTTTCTTCATTTGTATATTTTGGAGAAAAAAATCTCTCAGTTTTCCCAAATCCATCTTTTCTTGCTCAAAAACATCATCGAAGTAAAACCTATCCCGATGTGTGGAATAAGGGATTTGTCGAAATAAAGTGAAATGAAGGAGATAAGGAGATTCTAAATTCTTGAGAAAATTTTCGGAAGTAGGGAGGGATGTTTTTTTTTTACAGTAACGGGTAATTTATTTAGGGCGGCAAAAAAGCTGCCGCATGCTTTACATTGTTGAGGAAACAGAGAGATTTATCTGAGGAAATCTGGATGGATTTGGAGAGGACGCTCAAAATCTAGAGGTTTACCAGTCCGCCTTTAGCCATGATTCTCTTGGGACTGACTGGTGGAAGAAATGAAACGATGCCTATAGCTAGAGGAAGTCTTGGGCCGATTAGAGGGCTTGCTGATCAGAAGAACATAGAAACCATAAAGTGTCGAGAAAGCTTGATCTGTAGAAACATAGAAACATAGAAACTTCTGCAGGGAGCGCCATCGAATCACTTCTGAATCTGCTGAGCGGGGATGAGTAGCGCAGGACTAAAGAGCACGACCTTCAGAAGAAAACCCAGCTCAGGGATAGGGCGTATCCTTTGAGGGTTCTCAGATGGATGGGCATCAGAACTCGACCTGAGACCGCCATTTAATAATAATATGCGTTGTAAGAAGGTGTCATTATGAAGTGCAGAACCTCACTTCGGATAGGCCTCTGCAAAATATAAAAGCTATTTCTGAACAGGGGAAGGTCAAAATGACTTATGAAATCGCACAGAAATCCAGCCCAGACAAATGCGCACTTCGCTGAAGAGCTTATCTCAGCAGCTCGCCTTATTTCCATTCATGGGTGCATCAAACTTAAATATCCCACCATTTGTAAGTTTTCTGATTTTTTGTGCACTGTTTGCTTGTTGGATGCCAAGCTGACACACTTGTTTCTCTTTACAGATTTGAAACTGACTTGCTTCCTTTTTTTTTTCTTTTTTTTTCGCCATTGCAGAATTCAAGATTCTTTCCTTCAGCTTCTGGTTCAGGAACTGTAATGAAACAGGGAAGGAGATCCAGGCAACAGGGCCATTAAGGAATGGCGCATGAAGATGCAGTCGAATTGATCACCAGGGATCTCCGTGAACAGAGGGAGCCCAGATTAGCCTCCAGATCAGCTTGAGCATTAAGAGTCCTTAGGATGTGATAGAAGGCGATTTTATTGAATTTGGGAAGAAGGAGCCGGATTTTCTTGATGATAGAGGCAAGATGAACCTGATGAGGAGTCTTAGGAAAGAGCAGAGCCTGAATGATGAGTCTAGAGTCTCCGAAGACAGTGAGAGATAAGATATTTCTGTTGATCGCCAGATTGAGTCCTTGCCACAATGCTAGAGCCTCCGCTCTGTTGTTGGTTTCAATCCCCAGACCCCAATGGAACCGCATTTCCGTGAAACCACCAAGATTCAGAAGAACTCCACCGCTGCCAGCAATCCCAGGGTTTCCTTTGGAGGCCCCATCGAAGAATAAGAAATGGTCATCCAGGGCTGATCTCCACTTAATGAACTCTGATTCTTCTAGCCGAATCTCCCAGTTGGCATGGCCGGAAGCAGGGAGAATGGGCCTTTCTTTCAAGTTTGGGATCAGTTCTTTGAGCCATTGCTCCTCATCTTTGGACAAACTCAAATCGTTCCTTGAAGAAACGTTGGCTTCCAAGGCTTCGCCCAGCAAAGCTTTTATTTTAGAAATAACTCTTACAGTATTGCACTTTTCTTCTCGAAAAATTCTGTTATTTCTTTCTAACCACAATTTCCAACAAGTGAATTTAGGAATCCACATCCAGCATGTTTTAAGAAGGCTTTTTTTGTTAAAGCTGAATGGAGAAGAGCTAGCCCAAGAGCGGAACAGAGAAGGTATACTATCCGGAAGATCGAAGTTGGCTGGTTCTAACTTCAGAACTCCCTTCCAGACTTCTTGTGCAAAGGGGCAGAGCAGTAACAGGTGACTGACAGTTTCAGCATCAGATAAATAAAGAGGGCATCTGGAAGGCCCTTCCATCCCTCGCCTTCGCAAATTGTCTCTGGTGAGAATGCTTTGGTGTGCAGCTATCCAACAGAAGAAATCGATTTTGGGGAGAGAAGGAAAGTCCCATATAAATTTCCATTGAGCTGGGTTGGGAGGAGCATGAGGAACAGCAGTGAATCTTTTGTAACCTTCGGAAACAGAGTAAGAGCTGGAGAGAGAGCCCCAACCTCTTTTGTCCTTAGAAGTGGCCTTAGAAGGAGATTTGCCTTGGAGCAGGTCTAACAAATGAGAAGCTTCCCCCTGCATCATAATGGGGACCTCCCCCAGATTCCAACCGTCCCAGGTTCTATCAGGAGCTTCCTTACACTTCGAGATATCCCACAAAGTGTGCAGGTTGCAAGAATGAAGCCAGCCTTTAATGTTTGCAAGCCCTTCCACTTGGTTCAAAGGTTGTTCCCCCAAAATTGAATCATCCCAGATATTGATTTTTCTGCCATTACCAGGAATCCAATAAAGATAGTGATTGAATTGCTCCCTAGCAGCATTGCAGAGATTGAAGATCGGAGATCCTTTTAGAAGTCTTGGGGACTTATCCAGGCATCTCAATCGCTGCCCTTGGAAATATTTCTTCCAAAGGACTCTTTTACTCCAGCTAGCCTTTCCGGAGACAAGATTCCACAGAATTTTGGATCCCAAAGCAAGATTTTGGGCAGCCAAGTTACGCAGATGGAGGCCTCCTTCCAGTAAAGGTCTCTTGAGGATTTCCCAATTCACTAAGTGGATCCTTCTATCATTGTTATTCCCACCTTCCCACAGAAATCTTCTTAACAGACCATCCAGTTTGCTAAGAAAAGATTTGGGGGCGAGAAGAATAGAATTTTGATATAGCGGCATGCTTAAGAGGACCGATTTCATAAGGGTGACTTTCCCTGCATTATTCAACCAAGATGCACCCCAAGCTTGGATTCTATTTTTTATTTTATCCAGCAGTGGCAGCCAGTGAGCAACTTTTGGTTTAGATTTGAAGATTGGGATCCCGAGATATTTAAATGACTCCCAGTTTTGGTTTCCATCCATTTCTAATAGTCTTGCAATATCAGCCAGCTCCTTGGCCGAGCAATTCCAGCCATAGATAGAGCATTTTCTGTAGTTGATTTTGCTGCCCGAGATTGACCTGTAAATGTCCAGCTCCCTCTTGAAGTGTCTGGCCAAGAATAGGCTGGCTCCTCCGAGTAACAAGGTGTCATCGGCAAACTGGGCATGATTAATGTCTTTCGCCTTATGAGTGGTTCTCAGGCCTGGCAAGGTGTGATTTTGCTGATTATGTTCAAGTTGGAAGCTGAGCACCGAGGCCTGAATGGCATATAGAAGCGAAGACAGGGGGCAGCCCTGTCTAGTCAGGCCCCTAGAGGCTTGAAAAAAATTTGTAGAACGGCCATTGACTAGAGGCGCAATCCAGGGAGAGGCAATACAAGCATTCACCCAATTTATGAAGACTGTTGAGAATCCTAGCTTCTTCATCACTACAAACAAGAATTCATGTCTCACTCTATCAAAAGCGTTTGCCAGATCGAGCTTAATCACCAAACCTTTCTCATTTCTTTGACAGCTAAAGTGAACTGCTTCTTGCACCAGCACAATGTTGTCCAGAATCTTTCTTCCTTTTATGAAACCGCCTTGGTTTTCAGGAATGATATCTGGCAGAATGTTTTTAAGCCTATTGGCTATAATTTTTGAAACTAACTTATAGCTGGAATTGCACAGGGATATTGGCCTACACCTGCTGAAGTCTGAAGCGCCTTTCTCTTTTGGGATCAAGGCAAGAAAGGCAGAGTTGATGCCACCGCCCAGCTTAGCACAGTTTTGGGATTTTCTGACCATTCTCAATAGGTCTTTTTTAATTGTTGACCAGCAAGTCAAGAGAAACCTGACTAAGAACCCATCTGGGCCTGGGGCTTTGTCAGGCTCCATGCTGTCCAGAACATCCTTTAACTCGTCCATGCTAATCGGAGCTATCAGCTTGGCGTTATCCGAGTCCTGGACGCAATTGGGAGTTAGATCTATCGGATAGACATGAGGATCAATCGCTGGTTCTTCAAGCGCCGAATAAAGATCGTGATAGAAGGAATAAGTAGCTCTCTTAATTCCTTCAAAATCCTTAATCACAGTGTTTTGGTGATGAATCTCTGAGACTGATTTAAAGTTCTTGTGGGCCTCAGCTTGTTTATGGAAGAAGCTGGTATTTTTATCTCCGGAATGCAACCATAAAGTCCTCGACTTCTGACGCCAATATTCTTCCTCCTCCCTGCTTGATCTGTGGACCTCTTTTTGAAGCACGATTTCTTTTTGTAACATACTTGGAGAAACAGGGCTCTACTCCATATCTAACTGATGATCAGCAAGCCTGTTTAGAGTTTCTTTTCTCTTGGCCGTGGGGGATTTTAGATTTTTAGCCCACTCTTTTAGATTTCTTTTAAGGACCCTAATTTTCTCTTCCCACACATAGAACGGGGAACCGAGGACAGGCTTATTCCAGGATTCAGATACCACCTCTTGGAATCCCTCTTGCTGAATCCACAGAGGGCTGAAACGAAATGGGATAGGGCCAAAATTGTTGTCCTGGGAGAGCTCGAGAAGGATGGGCTTATGATCGGAGGTGAGATTTGGAAGGATTTTAGAGGAAGCCATGAGGCCGCTAGATAGGAAAGAAGTGTGGACAAGGAATCTATCCAGCCGGGCAGCAATATGGTTTGGGCCAATTCTTTTGTTGGACCAAGTGAATTTACCTGAAGATGGCTTAATATCCTCCAGGTCCCATCCCAGCATTATATCTTCAACCCATTCTCTGGCAGGGTCCCTTACAATGGAGCCTTCCTTTTTCTCATCGAGAGCTAGGGTGACATTCAGGTCACCCGCAATAATGATATTCCCAGGGTTTTTCTCTAGAAGAAATGAATGAAGCGAGTTCCAACAAATTTTTTTCTCATTGGGCAAAACAGGGGCATAAACATTAAACATACTTACTTGTTGTCCAGATTCCTTGTGGAGAAGCTGAGTGAGAAGCCAGTGGTGGCTGCTTTTTTCTTGAATAAAATCATACATATCGTTGTTCCAAAAGGTGGCTATTCCACCAGAAGCGCCTCTTGCGCTGACCGCTCTTCCCTGGCCTTTATTCCAAAAAACTTTGGTAGTCTAAAGGAGGGGAAGATCCTCCATCTTTGTCTCCTGGATGAGGAGGATTTCAGGCGAGTAAATTCTCACTATATCTTTCAAGGCTTCTTCTTTCGACCTACTGCCTAAACCTCTGCAGTTCCAGGAGACGTATTTCATTATTTACTGGAGTGGGGGGAAGAGACTCCTATTGGAGCCTTGATGCTCTTACGCCTAGATCTGGTATTCATCATTGCTTTGAGAGTTTTTTGAGACCCCTGAAGAACATCTGAATAAGTTTTTTCCTCTCTCAATTTCTTCTTGGATTTGCGCCCTCTAGTCGTCTTGATAGGGGAGATTAGCGAATTGTCAGTTTCGGAATCTCTATCTTCTGAATCTCCCTCAGAGTCTGAGGCTAGACTAATGTGTTCTTCGCTGCCTTCATTTCTTTTCTGACAGTCCTCTACTGGGGGGACCTTTGGTTCATCTTCAGTTTCCTTCGCTTGCTTCCCCTTATTTTCTGTTTCCTCTTAGGAATCCTTGGTGTCCACTTTTTCTCCAAAGGAGGAGCCAACTTTGGTAGCAGCAGCAGATTTTGAGATAGGGGTCGGCTTCCCCAAAGTGGCTGAGGTGTTCTGCCGCGGCGGCATTGGAACAGCCTTTCCCTTTCTGATTTCTTTCCATCCTTCTTCTTCAACCGAGATCACTGATGGAGCTCTTGGGAAATTTCTCTGAAAATGACCATGCTCCTGACAGGTACGGCATTTGAAAGGCAGCTACTCGTAGTCCAGCTTCTGGTAGTGCTGCCATTCTCCAACTTTGAGTTTGATCGCTTCTGGAAGATCGGCTTCTAAGTCGACTTCCACGCAGATTCTGGCGCAAGTATATTGGCCCTTGTGATCAGCTTTGTCAATGAAACGACCCAGCCCATTCCCAATCTTCTGCAGAGATTGGTAGCTCCAACAGTGAATCGGAAGATTAGGTAAACGGACCCAGACCGGCACCTCCTTCGGAACATCGACGGATGGATCAAAATCGGGATTCCATTTGTTAAGATACAGTCCCTGATTTCCCATAAAATATGGTCCATTTCTAAACACCAGATCTCGGTCTTCTTTGGTGGTGAATTCGAAAATAAAGTAGCCGCGTCCCACAGCATAACAAATCACGTTATTTGGCAGCTGAGGTCTCCAGTTTCGCTGAATCCAATCATCCGTGGTTTTGGTGGAAGGCCATCGACCCATAAACTGCCCGACCAGACCTCTGTCAGACAGAGCAAGAGCTATTTTGATCGGTTGTTCCTCTGGAAGAGCTATCTCTGGAATTTCTTCAAGTTTTTTTATAAATTTTGGAACCTTAGCATTCTGGATCTTTTTCCCTTTCTTCGTTAAGAGCCTTCGAAAGGCTTCTGCAGAGGATGAAGGAGGGGTGGGAGCGGACTCCCCACCCCCAGGCCCGCTCATGGCAGCGTCAACGAAAGGCGGCGGCGGCAGACCTAGACTCGGCTCCTCAGAACAAAGCAGAGCGCGCGTAACAGTTGAGGGATGTTAGGAAATAGGGGAAAGTGGAATTTTAAAGATTGAGTGAAGAGAAGGGGTCCAAAAGGGCTAAACACAGGCCTAGCCTAGAAAATTGTCAAATTGTAGCAAGAAACTAGGGTTTGTGCGAAAATGAGGAATTTGAGGAATATCAGTGATGGTAAGTGTTTAATAAGGTACATTAAGGATAGGGGAAGGTGTATGAACATCAAGATACAAGTTTTTCTAATGATTTGACCATCCAAGAGACATTACCTTCAAAACCCTAGGAGAGGGAAGTGAACCTTACCTAGGCATAACTAAAGCATGAACAAGGTGTAAAATGACCCATTGGAACCTGAAATGATGATGACAACCCTCTGAATGATGGTACACTCAGCTGAATGGTGACATGGACCAACATTTGGACAACTTTGAAAGGAGTGAAAACAAACCCTAGACCTAACACCTAGTGACCAAATTTTGCTTGAAGACTCACTGAAATGACAAATTTTGACCTTGACACCTTAAAATCACTTTGTAAGAGCATGTTTGATCACTGGAGGAAGGTTTCAAAGACTGACACTAACACTAACTACTGAAATCATGGAAAATATTTAAGTACAACGTAGTCAGGCCATATTTCTAAATTAGGCTCCTATACCAAACAATGTGAGGTCTAATTAGGAATTCATATCATGGAGACCCCTTGTATGTTGGTGGGATTCAACATTGTCAACATCATGCAAGGACATGCAAGTGCAAAAGTTTAGCTTCAATGAATTTTACCTAGAATCAGTGCAAGGTTGTCAGTACAATGATGCTAGAGATGTATCTGCATACCAATGGGCCTGAAAATAATCAAAACCCAAGAAAAGGATCAAACACTAATTAGATAACTAATCTCATAAAATTGCATGTAAACTCAGTAAAAAAAAGAAATGATCTTTATCAAAGACTTTAAATCTAAAACACCACCCGGTAGAGCTTGTAGTGATGAAAATATCCCCTGCCAGACCTGGGCTGATCCCCTCAAATTTCAATGAAAGGTGCCTTCAATGGTTTGTCACAATGCAATTGACTAAAATATAGAGGCTATCAACACTCCCCAATAGTTTTGGAGACTAAAACAATGGGTTATGAATGCCCTAGACTAAAATGAAGGCACAAAACAATGTATAAAAACCTAGATCTTGGAGGTGTTAGGATTAGGGTTTCGAAACAAAGCTTCTTAGACGACTAGTGACCATTGTAAAACACCAACAAAACAAAAAATACCAAAAAAAATAAGGGACGATAGGCAAAGAAAATTGTTTTAATGGGACTCCATAGTATGGTCAATAATCCTATTTAGGAGAGAAATTTCACCTACAGTAGTAGACTACTTTATACATATGAAGATTTTCCCAAAGAAATAAAGATTTTCCCAGAACATTTGTGTGTGTATGTATGTTAAAAAAATTGAAAGAAATAAATGCAATTATGCACAAGAAGCTATCAAGAAATAGAAGAGGATTACCTGTAAATCGTTATAATTTCTAACTTTGTTGATGATGCCAGCTTCACAAATATCTCCTCCTAATATCTTTGCTCTAGATATTCTCTAGAAACCCACGCATAATAAATGAAAAAAGTTATCCTCTATCCTGCAACCAAAATTATTAGCACATGCAAATCAATATATTCAAGCAAATATAAGAAACATGAATGTAATGGGGGGAATCTCTTTTCCTTTGCATTAATCATGTGAATAAGTACATAGCTAAGGATCCTTCATTCCTTGCTTGGATTACCTTCCTAACCTTAGCAATCACTGGTATGTGCACTTTCTAATGTTAGTTTATTGTAGAAGGATTTCACCAACATTCTAGTCAAGTATCTTTTCTTCTCGTTGTGACTAGTGCAGAGCTCTGTTTATATATATCTTGATCACGATTGGCCTTCATTGCACCTAGACACTTTCTTGACTGTATCAAAGCAATGATTAATATATACCAATTCAATCATTATTTTAATTAATAATGCTTATTTTAATCAAAGTTGTCAATTTGGACCAAATATAAGTTTATCTAGTCGATTTCCCACACTGTTTTAGAGCTCTAGTGTAGAGAGGGCATTGATGGGCTTCTGTTTTGGTCTATATGACTAGGATGGAGCATTGTTAGGCTCTCTAGTTTGGTCCCTACAACCGATAAGGAGCGTTGAACCCTAAAACTATTTAAATTTTGATCTTTCACTAGTCACAACTTGATAATATGGCTTGAAAAAGGATGTGGCTTTCATCTTGACCCTAGGGGGCGGATTTTTGAGCTATAACAATTGATCTATCATGAAGTTTTTTTGTATTTTTTTTATTATGTGTTGAGCTATTCTCACTTGTGATTTAATGTTATGACAATGTCCTTAGACACTACCTTTTCTTGAAATTCATAATTGTCCACTTCTACATTTCTCTCATTCTCCAACATCGTATTGGAGTTGCTAGATTAAGACACATCCTATTAGTTGCAAGTCCTTTGGAGGTTGTCATTCACACACACTACTAATGAGTCAAATTTTTTTCGACATCTCGACTTGAGTTTGACTTGATGGATTAAATCATGGTTTATATTTACAAAGTGATTATGAGTTATGAGCAAAAACTATGGTCCTAAATGGCCATAACTATGGCATTTGGTCATAGGACATGGAAACTTTATTAAAGAATATATCACTATGGTGATTTATAATTATTGTACTTATATATCCTAAGGATAATCAACATATGGTAATCATCATTGGGAAGAAATTTGGGGTTGTATAAGTTATAACGACCAACATCTCTAAGGAAATATTTTTTCATACAATTAGGATTGACTTTCCAAATCAAGTCTTTAAGAAGATAAAGACACTATTTGACAAGATCAATGAGAGTCAAGTTTTGGAAATTGATAAAGAGTTAATCTATCTTAATTTTCTCTCCTATGGTAGGATTGGCTATTATTTGGCTTGTGTTAAGGAGATATTATTGAAATTGGGTGGATGTGGGAAAGATGTTGTGGTTTCTTGAAGTAGAATGTAGGTATAGATACACTTAGAGCCAAGATTGATAGTTGGAGTATAATTTGGAAATATGTTTTTTTTAAGTTTTAAACTAATGTTGAAGCTTAATATGGTTAATGGATTGCCTAATATAGTGCCCCTTGATGGTGTATGCGAAGACTGCATTCTTGAAAGCATCATTAGGTTGATTTTCAACCAATGAAGGCATGGTGAGAAAATACTCAAATTGCAACATATACATAGTGATCTTTATACAATGAACTAACCATCTTAGGAAGTGAAATGTGTGTTTTTACTTTCATTGATAATTTTTATAGGTATTATTTGGGTGTATTTTTGAACAATAAGGATCATTCATTTGAAGAATTCAAAAAAAATAGGTTATTGGCTAAAAAGAAATGCAACTAACCTATGAAGTTCTAAGATCAAATAATGGAGGATAATATGTAAGCAAGGCCTTTGAGATCTATTTTTCATAGAATGGTAACTCTTGGAAAATATTTGTACCTTACACAACTCAAAAAAATGTTTTTGTTGAAAGGAAGACTTAGTCCTTAGTTGAAATGACATATTCTTCCATTCGTGCCAAAGGTATGTTGACTAAATTTTGCATAGAGGTTAGTCATTACTCAAACAACATTGTACATGTGATCTAGCCAAAGTATTCTGCAATATGACCTCTTGGGAAATGGAGTGGAAGGAAACACCTAGTTGGGCATCTTAGAATGTTTAGATGTATGGTGTGTGCTCACAAAATAGATGGTAAGAGAAATAAGCTCGATGATAAGAGTCATTCTTATATCATTGTGAGGTACGCCAATGATTCAAAACCCTATAGGTTGTTTTATCCAATAAAACAAGAAGTTATGTTCAAGAGTAGTGTTGTCTTTGATGAGAAAAATTTAGGAATTTCTTTGTTGGAAGCATCTTATAGATTATCAAGTAGAGATCCACTTGAAATATTGAAAAATATTAAAACAACTCATTAGTGTCTTTACATCAAACGATGTGTCAATGAGCCTATCAATCAAAAAATCAACTTGCATACTAGAATAAAATTATTTTCAAGCTTATGCATTAGATTCAAACACAAGCTTTGAACCACATATCCACTTCCCTCTTGGGTAGTATGCCTTTATGTTCCTAGAACACACCCCTATATGCCTTCAACAACTCTTCAGGTTATTGTTTTTATTATTTAATACACCCCTTCAAGGATGAATTATCCCTCATGGACTCTTCTACAAAATGATTTACTCTTAAAATGGTAACACATACTTCTTGCTAGAATTGATCAACCTTTTATCATGTTTTGCACTTTTTATATGGAAAATTCACTTTTGCAAACAAAAATGAATTCCCTATATCTAGTGGTATAATCTACAACAACAGAGGGAAAAAAGATCAATGTTTTCCTTAGAGAGATTAGACTACACAAAATAGACCTACCTAGAATCCATAGCAAGTCCTCCTCTTCTCTTCTCATGTAAGCTCCAATCTAGCTCCACACGTTATAGATGGAACCTATAACAATGACTAAAACAAGCAAAGGAACTACAATATCCATATAACATAATCCAATATCTCTATTCAATGAGTCAACATGGCATTGAAATACATAAGCATCAACATGACACAAGTATAGCAAAACATAGTACTTTTATATTAATACATAAAGGAGAGAGTTACAACCATATATAGAAGTTGACTCTGTAGATATCTCCCTAATTGTCTTGTCATTCCTTGCCGCAAAGAAAACCTTCACACTCAACCCTAATGCAAATGGATGATGATTCCTTAAGCTCAAGGTAGCAGCATGAGGGCACTAGTAATCTCCAAAATCCAACCTAGACTCCATGGGAGGAAACAAATTTACAGGGTAAATATGATAATTTAGGATTTACCAATCTAGGCTTGAGATCCACTTATGAGGGAGAATAAGCTCAAGGGATAAGATATAAGATCACTATAATATGATCAGGTAGGAATTTGAGATCTCTATCCATGGTAAATGGTTAAAACCACCTTAGAAGCTTCTGGAAGGAGAAGTTTTGAAAATATTTTTTAATTTTCCGGAAATTCTAGAATCAGTGCACCTGCAGAATGGAGCAACCTGCATTGATAAACGTTGGTGCTTAGGTATGAAAATTGCACCCAATGTTGGTGGAAAAGCATGCAAAGTGCACTAGACCTACAATCATGGTTTTTTAATAGGTAGACCCAGAAACTCAGACTTTTTGGAGAATTGATTTTTAGGGATTTGAAAAGGGATTATGAAAAAATGTTCAAGGATGTTGATTGATTTGATTTTCGGGTCTTTTGGAATGATGTAACAAAATGGCCTATAAAAAATTTCCCCCTAAAGTACAAAGTTCTAAGCAATGGCTAAGGAATTAAGTGCTTTACCTTGTGATAAGTCTGGATCAAGAAAAACTTGGTCGAGATCATCATCTGTTACAATACATATTATCACCCTAATATCATTGTTGAGGGAGTCATACCCATGCGTAACATATAAAACAATATTACATGTATAATGATCAATAAGTATCATCCACTAATGAAAAAAAGTGGACCCATGCTTGGATTACTATCTAGATGGTCATAACCATCACACTTTGTAATCTTGCATGAATCTTGAAATCACAACCTGGATGGATGAAACTAGATTTAGGGTATTTTATCTCATCACTTGATAGTAAGATTCTAGCCATGTGAATAAATGAGCTGGAGTCAAACATGGTAGACACCACATGATTACCAACCAATGATGTAAGTTGTTAACAGAGTGAGAGAAACCATTGATGGTGATAATGACTCTAAAGGTACTATAGTACAATCTATGTGGTGTAAGTAGATGAGCTAAAGTCAAGCACCACACAAAATCTTCTAGTCAAAGGCCAATGATGAGGACTTGTTGTCGAGAGAGAGGAAAATTTATGTTGCGGGTATCCAAGCTTCAAGGTACAAAGGGAGTTTCTAATTCAACTTCCTATATAATGAGATGATGTCGATAGGAAGCGACCCATCATAGGAGGGCCTTGATGTATCTTCCATCAACAACATGAAATGGGTATCAAGGTTTGAGACAAAATGATGTTGATGAAGAGTTGGTTCAGAAACAATAGACATGAATGAAGGTTTTAAGGTTTTAAGAGTATTGTAGAAGATATCAATTGAAGGACTTCTCTTCAGCATATCAACAACACTTTATGGAGTTGGTAGCATTGACCCAAAACCGATTATGGAGGATTTTGATATGGTATGATTAACTAAAAAGGAAAGCAAATTTTCCAAGCCAATAGTCACAAAGATGAAGTGAAAGAGTGTCATGTCCAAGAGAGACTCGCTGCTACTGATAGGTTAAGTACCCCATTTTCCCAGTTCACCTAACCATTCCGGGTTAGTACCTCTCTATTTTTTAAAAACTTGAGGAGGATAACATATGCTTGATCTATACATTCATCCTTTGGATGAATCCTTCTAAGTAATTTTTTAACAAACCCTAAGAAGGAGCGGTTCGGTCTCATCATGTTCGATGAGTACAACATTGTTTGATGATTTTATGAGTCTAGCGAAGGTGTAACTCAACTTCTTCTTCAAGTTTAGAGAGTTTGAAAAAGAGGCGAAAAAGAAAACTCCAAAGGTTCATTTTTGTAAATTTAGTTTCTTGAGTCCGAATAGGCAGAAAATGATACTCAAGAGAAACTTTTAGTTATGTTCAACTAAAGTATTCATTTTTCATAAATAATCTATCCCAGTCGAGAAAAGGGTTAAACTTATACTGAGTAGACATATTTTCATTTACTTTAACAAGTTTAAAAAGACAAGTGCTCAGAAATATTTTCATGTTTAGGGAGTCTGAAAAGAAATGAAAGAGGTCTCCAAGGGGTTCCTTTTTCTTGAGTTTATAGAGCCTGAAAAAGTGATATAAGTATGCTCCTTAATTAAAATGACTTGTATTGAACTTAAAATTGTCATAAGATCCTTCAATTAGCTTTAAACATGTTTAAAATATCACCAAAAGATTAAAAAATATATGCAATATGGTAAAATTAGGTCAAAATAATAAAAATATAATAAAATAATAATGAAATTGACCATAAATAGGTAAAAAGTAAATTCATTTTTACCATTTTCATTTTAACCTCTTGTGATTGATCTCTGAGTGCTTTTTACCCTCAATCTTCAGCAAGTGATTGCATCCACACTGATGGATCATTTCGAGTGTCGTCAATTCTAGGTAGGAGATTTATTGTTTCTCTTTCTTTTCATGGTTTCCAATCTTTGTTTATGCAATTTTTTGAAAGTTTTCAGTGATTTGGGGTTTTAGGCTTGTGCCCTAGGTCTAGCGCACTCTTGTAGTATCAAAAGGTGTGTTGGTATTTCTTAGTTAACACTGGGAAGAGCACCTCAGTGCACCCTCCTAGGAATGGGAATTTCAGTGGGGCACTTTATCCTCTTAAAATAAGGTGTGTTGGGTGCAATCTAAAAAAAGGATTTTTTATTTTCACTTGAATTTCTCTCAAATTTTTGCACAAGGTTCACTCTAAATGTTTCTCTCATCGTATTGCAGTTATCTACTAGAGAAAAAATGGTTCTAATTTGGAGAGAAAGAGAACATAAGTCCCAAGATTTAAATGTTGCTAATGACCCAACAATAATACAAGCATTAAGGAATTGTGGACACCTTAAGTTTTTCTGGCTTCTAGGGATGAGAGTTCAGCTTGAATTACTGGAATATATGGTCTGGGCATGGGATATTCAAGGAAAATTCTCCAGCATTGGAGGACATACTCTCAGGATAAAGGTTGGGGACATCTACTTTCTGACAAGCTTATCTCGAAGAGGAGCTCCTATTTCATTGTCTAGGATAAGAAGAGGTGGTGAAACCACCAAAGATACATAGTTTCTCATTGTAGAACTCGTTCTCAACCAATAAAGGAAGGGAATATAGAGATTAAGGATGTGATCTGATTACCTCTTAAGACGATCCTTTTCATTATGTCTCAGTTAGCTGGCAGTGCCACTTAGCATTTGGCTAACAAGTCCCAAATGCAATATGCATTAGAATGCATAGGACCCACCATATTTAACTGGGGTGAGGGAGTATTGGAAAATATGGAGCAACTCAATAGAGAAAAGGATGGGAAACTGAAGAACTTTGGATATGAATCCATTCTAATATCATTTGCTCTAGAGAGGATTCCACTACTTCGACCTCATTGCATTGATCTCGAGCTTCCAGGTCCTAGAGTTCCACGAATGAGGCAATGGGTAGATCTCATGTCTCATCATGCAGGTGCATCTTCGATGATTTTCACACCTACTTTCTTCTAATGGATACATGTGCAACTTATTATGATCGAGGACTATCCCTATGCCAAAGCTAACTTCTAAGGAGACCCGAAGCTTGTTTTACCTGAGGGTAAGCAATGGGTTGACATAGGTAAAAAAATGTCGTTTTAAATATATATGTTTTATTTTAGACCAATATAAATGTTGTTTTAGACCAATATGACTAGTAGGCTCTTCGTATCTTCAACAACGAGGAGAGCCACAACTTGCACAAGTAGGAATTGCAGTTGTTGCATGGGCAAAGGAGGAGATACAAGATCTTAACATAGTGAATACTCTTGCCAAGTTCAAGTGCCATGTTGAAGGTTTGACCCATAGTGTGCCAAAGACTAGGGTCAATGACATCCCCATGCATTTCCAATGATAAACTATTGGAGTACTAGTGTGCATGAGTCAGCTATTGTGCAAGGTTTCCTACACGATTGTTTGTTATCGCGATCAGCATCAGGACTAGTCTACTAGGATGACATAAAGCCATATTTTTTCTACATGTATTTTGATAGTGTTGGCCATGTGGCCACATGTGTCTCAGACACAATTTTGTAAAATTAAACTCTATATATATAAAATTATCTATCAAGATTTCCTATTTACTCTATTTCTTCGTTCACTGTGTGATGTTAATTGAAAATTTTCATACGTTTTAAATTTTCTTCTAAAACATAATTGGCCAATAAATTAGTTAATGTGTTTAGGCTTCTAGGAATATGTTGATATTGAATGTAATCAAAATATCTTTCTAGAAGGTGAATCCTTAGAAACATGTGAAGCATAGTTGGACTTCATACAGAATAGACATTGTTCAGATGTAGTACTACGAGTTGTGAATCAATTCTGACCATCAAATAACGAATGCCACGTGAAATAACATTAGACAATAATTCAATCACCATACTATACTCAACAATATTATTGGTTGAGTGATCGATACAAATCCCTTGTAAACTCACTAACTCGTAATTTGGCAAATAGGTCGTGTTGCAGAAGAAAGGTTTTGAGTACTACAACTTGTGCCATCAGCATAACCAACATATGGCTAGAGGAATGTTGACATATGCAAATAACATGTAATCCAAGATTAAGAAAGACGATAGGAAACTTCTAAGGAAACACACTAACACACACCTATATAGTATGTACACAGTGACTATGAAAAGAGAACCCAGGCATAGTATTTTTTGAGGTACAACCCATTTCTAGGTTGAGCTAAGGGGATTCCATCAAAATCAATGAGCTCATAAGCCCCTTTTGCAAGAACATGTTTAACTATATATGGGTCTGGCCTAGCCACACTGGCTTGAGCTTCCCAACCCCTAACTTATCGGCTTCCTGGTCATACAAAAGGACTAGGTCACCTTCTAAGCAGGAAGGAGGTGTTAGGATATTCCGACACGTAGGAATAGTTAAGTATAACTTGGTCTAGTATAGAGTTAGGTAAAGTGTGTTTCTTTAACATGTACATTTGTAACTTACAATCCGATGGTCACGATATGTAGTGATCTGATGGTTCATTCTCTCCTCAGTATTACCGACACTTGATCCGTGGCTTGACACCCGATTGGTCCATGAATTCTATTTAAAGCGCATGGAGGGTCATTTGTAGGTTAACCGTGCATGAGAGAAGCTTATGTAAATTTTCATTCTTTTATTAATAATTGTCTGTAGTAGCCACGTTGGCACAGGCCGTGGACTGTTTCCCTCTCTGAGGGTTTTAACCACGTCAAAATACTGGTGTATTGATCTGTGATCTGTTTGTGAGCGGTGTCCTTTTGGTGTTCTGTCTGAGGAACTTACCCTGTATATTTCTACAGAAGGTTCATCTTTATTTTTATGTTGTGCTTTGACGCATTTCTTGTGGGCCTCATTAGTCATTGCAGTGCTCTGGGTTTCATCTAAGCATGCTAGATGCAAGAGACGCTCTTCTTTTGTAGAAGTTGTAGGGAGGAGTTCGATGACAAGCTTCAAAGATGGAATCTCGCATTCGATGGGAGGGAGTGCCTCTAGAAAATACACCAACTGAAATTGTGTGAATCTAGTTACAGTCAAGACATACATTTGATATTCCTATAAAGCTACATAAAGGATGAGGTTCCAATTCATTTTGTGGATCCCTATCATGCATTGCAACATTATTTTCAAAACTTTGTTAATAGTTTCTACTTGCCCATTAGCCTATGGACAATATGGATTCGAGTTGTCATGTTGAAGGCCCAACTTGGTAGTAAGTTCAAACATCATGTGATTTCAAAAATGCTTCCCATGGTCTGTTGCAATAGCTTGTGGCACACCAAACCTAGCAATGACATGAGTAAAAATGAATAAATAATTTGTTTCATTGATGTTGTTATATGTAGGCATCCCTTCAACCCATTTGGTAAAATAATATACCGCCACAATGATGTAGCCATGCCCCTTGACCGAGTGAGGGTTACATATCATAAATTCATTGCCCTATTTTGCAAAGGGTCCAACAATCATAACATGATATAGAGGAGCACGTGGAGCACAGGTTTTATGATCATAGATCTGGAAAGCATGACACTTTTGGACCACAATGATGCAATCTTGAAACATGGTAGGCCAAAAGTAACCAGCATGCAAAATATTATGGGTGGTGGCATAGAAAGATATATGTTTGCCACATGCTCCAACATGGCATTTGTTTAAAGCTTTCTCGACCTCCTCATGGGCAAGTCACTGTCTAAAAATGGTTTCAATAGCATGGGGATAAAGTGTTTCGCCAATTATAATGTAATTTTTAGCCTAGTATCGAATATGTCGTTGATTAGAGAAAGAGGTATTAGGCCCGAAAGTCTAGGTCTGGAGATAGATGATGATATCGCCATACCAAGGATCAAGTGAAGCAATCATAAATAATGACTCATCAGGAATAGAATTGTTAGACGTACACTCAGTTTCAAATGAGGGAAGGTCGCATATCAGTTCACTGAAGACTAAGGAATTCTTAGATTTGGATTTGATGAATTCCAAATCGAACTCTTGGGGAATAAAAATCCATTTAGAATACTTTCCAACCAGCAATTTTTGTGAAAGAATGTATGTCGTTGGGTTGAAATTATAAGCGACCATAGTCTTCTAAAGCATAATGTAGTGGTAAAACCTCTAGATAGCTTGGAAAGTTGACAAAGCTAACTTTTCAACATGAGTATATTTGATTTCAGCATCATTTATATTCTGACTCAAATAATAAATTGGATGTTTTTCCCCTATGTCATCTTCTTTGACCGATGCCATAGCAATGGTAGTAATGAAAACAACAAGATACAGGAAATAATCGTATTGATAATCAGAGGGATATAATAATGATGATCAAACCATAACATCTTTCAAAGCATCAAAATCCTTTTGGGTTGTATCATCCCAATGGAAGGGAACCTCTTTCTTCAGTAGGCGAGTAAATCCTTTGGTCAATTCAGCATAATTGGGAACAAATCTCCGTAGAAATTTAGCCTTCCCTTGGAGGCATTGCAACTGAACAAGCGAGGAAGGTGTAGGAAAATGAAGGATCACATGTACTTTAATTGGATCAATAGAGATTCCTTGCTTCAACACAACAAAGCCAAGAAGTCTACCAAATTGGACACAAAACATGCATTTGTGCGGATTTAGCCTGATATTATAATTTCGACAACTTATGAAAATAGCCCAAAGATGCATCAAATGATCCTCACAATGTGTATAGGGCATGTAAGTCATCCAAATAGGGTTGTACAATGTGTCTGATCTCATGGAAGGCATATTTCATAGCCCACTGAAAGGTTGCACCAACATTTTTCAAACCAAAAGGGAGCTTACAATAGGAAAATGTGCCCCACGGTCAAATAAATTCATTTTTTAATTAATCCGATGAGAGTATTTCGATTTGGTTGTAGTCATAAAATTCATCCATAAACGAAAAATCTTCGCTTCCACCACAATCATCAACAATTTGGTCAATAAACGGGGTTGGGTAGTTGTCTTTAGTTCAAGCACAATTGATATCTTGGTAATTGATACGTACTCGAATCATGCCTTGTTTCTTCATCACAGGGACAATGTTCAAAACCCAACCAGTGAGAGGAACTGGGTAAATAAAACCAACACACAAAAGCTTTTCAACCTCGGTTTTAATCACATCAACATTCTTAGGATGAATTGAATGCAAGCATTGTCAAACTAGCTTAGCATCTAGATATGTTTTGATCTCATGTACTACGATATTTGGATTAATACCTGGAATCTATTCATATGTCCATGAGAAAACATCTCAAAATTCTTGAAAAAGGGATTTATATATTTTGATCTCATCAGGAGAACAAGATGCACCAATATGTACATTTTTGACAATTCAGGGTTTAATCGAAATATCAAGAGGAATAGTCTCTTCAATATTCACTATTTTTTTTTTCTTAAAATTGACGTCATGAATAGATAGGGAATATGTAAATGTCTCAACGATATTGGGTGAATAAATATCTCCAAGATTATTCTCAAAATTTTCAGGTAAGTGTTTAGTCAATTTAGTGTCCTAAATTGCTTGCATAAATTATCAACCGAGGTTTGTAAGCTAATGAAGTGTAGTGCACTATATGTGCTTAGTTAACCCTTCTTACTTCATTGTTTTGTATTTTTATATTGTTTTGGGGTTTCTATTCTTTGATTCCTAATGATGTACAATCTGAACTATGAGAAACTTAATTGAATCTAACTTCCTAAAGGTGAACCAAGCGTTGAAGCTAGTCAAAATCTAATTTAAAGAAAGGGAAAACAGAGCATCTATCCTATCTTGTCATTAATCCTAAGTCATGAATCTGTTTCTTGAAATTAAGGGTGAAGTTGTAATGCATGTTGAAATAAATATAGAGAATGAAATCAACTGAAGTACTTCTAGTTACTCTAACCTTCAATTTTGAAAGATAACCTTCTTGAGATGGGATACAAGCAACTTTCTATACTTTATGATCTAAAGAACTAAATGAAACTTGCAGAAGGTAATTGATTGATTCCAACCATTGTGTGAAGTGAATGTTTAACCGTTTAGTTTAGGATGAGTATTAACTTGAAATGGTGTTCAAAAACATTCATTGACACAGTGGATTGATAAATTTGTCCTCGAAAATAAATAACAAAGCCATGAGTAAGCTAGACAACAGTGCATTCTTATTACTTCAACCTTACTTTGTTTAGAAACAAAATCATTTCCTTTCTTGAAATGTGTTGGAAGAACAAGGCTGCACAATTGAGTTTTAACATTATGCTATTGATCAAAACTAAAATAAATCAACCTAAGTTAGAAAAACTGCTAAAAGCAAAGTAATGAAATTAAAACTAAACAGAAAATGAATGGAAAGAAAACCTCCTTCAATACAGGGTCCCTCTACAACTGACTTGGTTGAGTTGCTAAGTAATTAAAAATGCTCTCTTAAATGATCATTGGTCAACACATGAATTATATTATAGAAAAGAACGAAGTCCAAAATAGAAAGCTAAAAGTTTGAACTTAATACATAAAATTCTTTGAACCCCCCTCGGTTCTATACAACCAATATTTAAAAGGAAATAATCATAACCGTCTTTGAGGAAAAATAGCTATAGGTGGCTCATACGTATTACAACAGAACTATGTAAATGTCTAATCAACTACAACTGGTTTAAATTTGAGCAAGATGCTTGCAACAGAACTATTAACGCAGGTGGTTGATCCGAGTTAATGCTTGCAACAGAACTGCTAGATTTATTGATTAACCACAAAAGAGTAGATGAAGAGTCCTTTTTCTTTTGGTTATCATATGTTTGACTCCACCTTTGACTACGATCTTGAGCTTGCTTTCTTGTCAATCTGGGCTGAGTGAATAGGATAGAATCCATGTGGAGACGATTCTAGAGATGCCCATGTGACCAGATTCTTCATTTGACACCTGGAACCTGCCAAACCATGGAAGTAGCTACGGAATACACAGTTAGCTACAGAATAGGCTGTGTTCTGTAGCTAATTTGCAAAAATTTATTCAAATAGCAAAAACATAAAAATATAACATGTCAATCATTTAATGCCTTCCTTAAGACAAAACCTATCATTTATCATTGATTGCGATCTGTAATCTTATGGAAAAGCAAGGGGAAAAGGTGAGAAAAGTTGTCAAGGGGAGGGTAATTCTAAGGTTCAACATACCCCCACTACAGAATCATTGCATGTCCTCATGCAATTTTCCAAAATTGTGAATTCTTCTTTCCTATTGTATTTTCTCAGACACTTCTGCTAGTACATCCAATTTTCTTCTTTTTCTCTTTTTTGAAGTGACTGCCATTCTAGGTTTCTTCATGAGAAGCCTGTATTTAAGGTTGATGACTGTTTAGTTCAGACTTCTATTCTTCCTCTTCAACTTCCTATGTTTCTTATACCACAGTCCTAGATGAAGAATTGTATTATCATGAATAGCCTTGTCCAGTTTACTTTGTTCCCTCAAGGTTTCATTTTCCTTCTTGATGTGTCTGTTCAATATCTATAATTTATAGATTTCCTATTTGAGAGAGTCAATTAGAGGTTCTTGTGGATTAACAGAGGGTTCTGGATTGACAAAGGATTCTGGATTCATTGAATCACTTTTCTTCTCCATTGATTCTATATAATCATATATTTGTTGTTGTACCGGGTCTATGCCTAGAGATCCTCTGCTTGGGCTACCTTCAAAATGATGGTTAGGAGAATTTTGAGGACTGTGTGTAGAGGGAATGTTATTAGGAGATGGTATAGGGGTTTCTTCTTCTAAATTTATGAACTCTGTCCCCTTTGATGATATATTCTTTACCATACCTCGAAGATTAGAGCTCCTTCTAAGTCGTAAAGAACTTACATTCTCCTTCTTTGTACCCTTTTTCTCCTTTCTTATTAATTTTTCATCATCTTTCTGTAATGAAGATTTGGGTTTGTTTTCAGTAGTTTCACCAACTTTCTTTTCCATCTTCCCTTTTTGCAAGATTTGCTTCCTGATCTCTATCAGTTTTTCAGAGATTAGCTCTTCATCATTTTTCTGTGTTGAGGACTCAGGTTTGCTTTGAATGGTTATACCGATCTTCTTTCTCATACTCCTTCTAACATTACCTTCTTTAGGTGACTCTGGTGCCTCTTGGAAATAGTCTCTTATCAGGGAATTTTCCCAGGTATCTCCTATTCTTTTCAAATGAAACTCAACCAGTATCTTTACCAACCCATGATGGTACATGGTTGTGTCTATGAATTCTATTTTCATTCGTACATTTGAAGTCATCCTTCTTAAATTGTTTAGCAAGAAGAAAGGAAGATTGATTTCTCCATTTTCTAGAAAGTTCATCAATAAACGTATATGGTAGACATACATGCACCCGAATCCCCCCTCACAGGTGATAAATTTCTGTAATATCAAAATCATGCTTCTCCATTTACTTTTAAGAGCTGAAATAGGAATTCCTTTTCTAAACACAGAGACATCCATACCTAGGCTAGTGAGGATTAATTTCCATGATTCATTGTGGAATTCCTTATTTTTGAACCATCTTTCACCATGTCTTGGAAGTTCTATAGCCTCTATTATGAAGGATTCTATTACTGCAAACTTAATGTATCCAATTTCTACTTCTGTACCATCAAAAGATCTAGCAAAAGGGTTTATGATCTCTTTATGAAAACCATCAAAATTTTCAATGAAGTTGAGCCATCCAGCCTTCTACAACGTTTCCTTGAGTTGTGGGTATCCTTCCATATATTTTTCTCCTATTGGCTCTGTCCTGACAATGATTCCCATGGCTTCTGTTTCACAAAACTTCTTAACCTTCAGAATTACTCCCTAGTCTATGAAATGGATTGACTACGAGTATGGTGAAAAAGAACTACGGGTTTGCATGGAATAAATAGATGGTGAGGGTTTGGAGAGACGTGGACAAGTTGGTCACATCGTAGCCATGACCGTTAATAGATGAAGTTATTAGGGACCGTTTAGGTACAAGGTATGGAGAGTGTGTTGGAGATATGGTATGATGAAGTTACTATGGACTGTTTGGTACAGAGTATGGAGGATGTGGCTAAAAGGTACCTACGGATCAACACCAAAAGAGTTATCAAATAGAAAGGTTAAGTTCTAAAGGTTAACCTTTCTATTTGATAACTCTTTTGGTGTTGATTTGTAGGTACCTTTTAGCATGTTTGGTCTCCAAAACTGGATTTTTCAATTTCCTGCATTCATGATTTATTTGTGAGTTGTACAATTGTGCCAAAGCTGATAAATAAGTTGTAGTTGCAAAATCAAATTAGCTACAGAATGGAATCAGCTGCAGAATATGAAAAGAAGGAAAAGAAAAGTATGGCTATGGGATATGAGTGTAAAAAAGAAATGGAAATGGGTTATGATAGTGAAATGGGATGAAATGTAAAATAAAAATGGAAAATAGGGTGAGATGGAGAAAAATTGTAAAAATAAAATGTAAATGAAATATGACAGTGAGATGAAATGGAACTATAAAATAAAATGAAAACATAATGAGATGGAATGAGACTATGAATTTACAGACTCTGAACTACAAATGAATGTAGCTTTTTGTCACTACTTATTACAAAAAGGAAATGGAAAATATAGGATGTCAGAAATCTCTGATTTTCACCCTGAATTTTCTATATAAGTATGCCAATCAATGATTGGTTTTCAAACTTATACAATATATATAATATATATATATATATTATATAATATATATATATATATATATAAATATATATATTATATATATATTATATTATATATATATATATATTATGATTAATTTTTTTCAAGGAAAAATAAAGGCTAAGTTAATGGAGAAGAAGAATTCTTCTTCACTAGCTTCATTTTAGAGTTATTCTGGAAAATCTTAATAAACTCCTCCCTTGAAATTGGCTTCTGATATATCTTCAACCGATGACCATTCACAAGAAGAGGTATTTTTCTTTCATATCTTGTCCTTATCCTTACTGCTCCATTATTAAAGACTTCTTCAATCTCATATGGCCCAAGCCAATGAGTCTGAAAACTTCCCTTGAAAATCTTTGAATTTTGAATCGAACAAAATTGCCCAATCTCCTGCTTGAAACTTCTTCTCCTTGATATATTTATCATGTCATTTAGCCTTTTTTTGTTATACTATACTGGTTCTTTGAACTGCATCTTGCTTGATTTCATCAAGCTCATTAAGTTGCTCCAATCTATGTTTTTGTGCCTTTGATAATTCCAGTCCCAATTGGATTGCCATCTTGAAGGTTTTGATTTGAAAATCTATAGGGAATGGGACTTGTTTCCCATAAACAAGTTCATAGGGTGTATGTCCCATCATGTTCCTCCATGTATCTCTATAGGCCCATAAGGCTTCAGGAAGCCTTTCTGCCCAATCTCTTCTATGTAGATGCACAATCTTAGTGAGAATTCCTTCAATCACCTTATTGGTAGATTAAACTTGACCATTTACTTGTGGGAGGTAGGGGGTAGATTTCCTATGTTTGATCTTGTAATCTTCCATAGGACTTTTCACCATTTTAGATGTAAATTGAGATCCCTGATCTGTCACAATTTCTCTTGGAACACCAAAATGAGTGAATATGTCCTCAAAAAGAAAATTAACTATAGATTTTTCATTAGCAAAAGGTAATGTTTTAGCCTCTACCCATTTAGTGACATAATCAGTGCATACCAATATATACTTCTTTTGCTCAGATGGGGGATTAATTGGTCCAACAAAATCCAAGGCCCATTTTTCAAAAGGTTCAATGAGTACCTAAATTTGTAGTGGAATTTCATTTGAAGAAGTAGGTTTTCCTACCCTTTGGATGCTGTCACACCTCTTGACATATTCTTTGGCATCTCTGAAGATGGATGTCCAATAATATTCTAAAGAAAGGATTTTATAGGTTGTCCTCTTGTCAGCAAAGTGTCCACCACATGGTTCATCATGACTTGCCTTAAGAATCTCAGGCATTTCATCTTCCCTAACACATCTTCTGATCATGAGATCTGGACCTGTTTTATACAATTCATTAGTGATCCATTAGTATCTTGCACTTATTTGAATGCTTTTTCTTTTCTCTCTAGGAAACAAATGTGAAGGCAATTTTCCTGTGACTAAGTAATTGGCAATATCTGCAAACCAAGGGGTCTAAGTAGTCACTGCAAAAAGATATTCATCAAGAAACTTATCTTCAACCGGAGTGTCATCTTTGATATTTTGAATTCTGGACAAGAAATCAGCAACTGTGTTTTGTTTTCCAGGTCTATCTAGCACAATAATGTTGAATTCTTGCAAGAGTAATAGCCATCTTGTAACTCTGCCATTAGTAATAGGTTTATTCATTAGGTATCTAATTGCAGAGTGGTATGTATGAACAAACATTTCATAGCCTGTTATATAATGTCTAAACTTATTGATAGCATGAACAACAACTAAAAATTCCTTTTCAGTTACAGTAAAATTTGATTCGGTGAGAGTCAAATTCTTACTTGTATAGTAGACGGCATAGGGAATCAAATCTTTTTGACCTAATACATCTCCCAAAGTTGTATCTGAAGCATCTATTGAAATGTAAAAAGGTAGTTTCCAATTTGGACCTCTCAAGATGGGTGCTTCATAAATTTTTGCTTTTAAAATCTCAAATGCTAACTAACAATCAGGATTCCAATTGAATTCACAATCCGTGGTGAGTAATTTGAAGAGTGGGGATGCTATTTTAGTGAAATTTTCTATAAATATTCTATAGTATCCTGTAAATCCTAGAAAAATTCTAACATCCTTTTGACAATTTGAAATTGATAATTTAGAGATGACTTCAACTTTAGATTTATCAACTTTAATTCCATCTCCTGAAATGTGATGTCCTAAAACAATCCCTTCTGTAAACATCATAAAACATTTTTCATG
>APFE030342927.1:10644-52001 GCA_000404065.3 Pinus taeda
TACTTTTCAGGTCAAAGACACTAATCATGAAAGTACTCCTTGGTCGCAAGATCAAGCGGTTCTCCTAGGTATTATTTTATACTTTTTCGAGCTTAGGAGACACAAATTTACGAAAAAGTCTAGTCTGGAGTCTTCTTATGTTTTTCAGACTCTCTAAAAATGAAAAACACTGAGTTTATCCTATACTGGACTCGTTAAAATTTCACAGTAAAGGACCTGTTCTATTACAAACAGGAATGGACCACTCCTTCTTAGGGTTCGAATCAAAACTAAGTTGGATTCATTCGAAGGATGAGTTTATAATCAAGCATATGTTATCCTCCTCAAGCTTGTAAAAAATAAAGAGGTACTTGCCAGAAATGGTGGGGGAAAAGAGAGAAGAATGAGCCTATTTGTTATCCTTTTGTCTAAAAAAAAACCTTACTACCACTCTTGAACATGACACTTTTTCATTCACCTGGGTTGGGAAATCCTTTGCCTCACAGTTGATCAAACCACATTGAAATTCTTCAGCCGGGTTTCGGGTATTAACTTTGAGTCATTCGTCACCAAGCCATCTGTTGTGTCGTTATGTGTTCAAGAGGTCTACAAACAAAACATTCAACTGCAAATTACCTATCATCCATTTTGACCATCCCTGAGTCAGTCCTTACAACAACATTTCTTCAACTTGAACTATGGTTTCGTGTTGTGGGCTTGCCTGCGACGGGTCGCTTTCTATCGACATCAGCACATTATCTAGAGATATGACTTAGAAATCATCAGTACCTTGAATTCTGCATGCATCAATGGCAGGTTTCTCGCCTTCGACGTCAGTTTACATCATTGACTTTCGATTGAAGGACTCCGTGAAATGTTCGACATCGACTCATTCATTCACATCTCATGGATTGTACTGGGTACTTTGGGAACCATTGACATCACTGGTGGTCTCTCTCACACTTGTTAACAGTTTACATCATCGACTGGTAATCAACTGGTTTCTACCATGTCCGACATCGACTCATTTATTCGCATGGCTACAATCGTACCATTTCGGGAAGTAGAAATGAAGACCATGGATCTAGTTTCCACCATCCAGGATGTGAGGAGTTTTGTATTCATTATATAGTAGACTAATTATAAACAGATGGCTACGTCCATACTGTGTCTACATGAGTCTATGATTATGATGTACTACGAAATCATTCTTGTATTAGAGCAGTAGTTAGTCCATTAGTTAAAGTTTTTTTATCTAAGTATGGGAATGCCTACGTCAGCGATGATATAATCTTATACATGTATTTTGTGTTGAAAATTGAAGGTTCTGACTGGGCTCTCCACAAGATAATCCTTGAAATGATAAAGTACTTCACCCTTCCTAGATGTAATAAAACCCTAATCTATTACAGGCTTCGCACTTTAGGGGGCAGTCTGTTACACCAAAATTTGTCACCATGACTATTTTCAGTTAGTATGGCTCCATCAACTGCCATACTATCCTACTTGGCAAGTCTCATACCTCTGCTCTCCATGTCAAACTTCAAGAAAGAGAGAAAGTCTTTAAAAATATATTTATCTCTGGGTACGCAGTTTCTCTCAGCCTTACCTGCGTGTACGCAACCCAAGTTCATAATACCTGCGTACTTGTACGCTCTGTATGTAAAGGGGTGGGTGCGTACTCCTGTAAAGGTCAAAAGGCGCAAGTTTCATCTTAAAAAAGTTACTTGTGGTCATTTCTAGAGCATTCTAGAAGCTTGTTCGATGTGTATTGAGCGCCTCCAGATGGTTCATGTATTCCTATGAAAGAGGAACTTATCCCATCAAGAGGGGAGCTATCCCATCCAAAGAGGGGCTTATCCCATTGATGGTGGACCTGATTAACTTCCTCTAGAGCACTATAAATACAAGCATTGGGCCAGAAGGAAGGAGGTTGAAAGTTGAATATTCCTAAGGGTAGATGTTGCTGGAATTAGGACTTCCTTGTAGAAGCTTGTGAGGAGAGATTCCCATCCTTTCTTGTTTCATTTGGAAGTGGGTGAGCTTATCAAAGTAAAGGATAACTCTTGCTGGACCCTGGGAGGGACCTGCACAACACCAAGGCTCAGGTTGTAATGGTTTCTTTTGTTTCCTATTAATACAAATAAGTCCATTCTTCTCAACAATTTGTTATTTATGAGTTGTTTCATATACTCCTTGGTCTGTATGTTAAATATGTTTTATTTTATGAGATATTCAGGTGCTATTTAATCGTTTGATTGTTAGTGAATGCAGGTTTTGGAGAGAAGGAGGAGCTCATCCGGATCGATGAGGCTGGACTACTACAACAACGTTGGACTACAGGTAGGATCTAAACACTTGATTTCTTGTGTGGTAAATGCATGTTTAGAGAAGGATTGTTCTTAATTGTCTTTTTTGTCACTAGAAAGGCTTAAGCTTCTAGGGAGGTTGGTTTTGTCCGCAAGATTAACTCTTTCCCCATGACATTGCTTCTCTTATAATGATATGATGATGTTAAGCTCACCACCAAGAATCCATGGAGACAGGGAGAGGATATAGTGGGTACGAATGATAGAGTGGAGGAATTAAGAGGGGTTTATTGTTATGGAAGTGGGTCCATAGGAATTGGAGAGGTAGTAGATTTTGACTGTGCCAATGTGGTGGAAATGTATGGTGAGAATACACACATAGTTGCTCTAGATAATAGTCAGAACTCCATAAAGCCCTTGGACATCTATAACAATTTCCTTGCATTTTTTCGCCATTCTCTTATGGTATTGGTTATTGTCTCACTAGAAGATTTTTTTTTCTTGAATCCTCATCACTATAGGAATTTCCAAGAACCATTTTTATTTCAGAAACCTCTATTTTCTCTTACAATTGAGGCATTTGATATTCCAAGAAATTACTTTCATGGTGGGAGTATTCTATAAGCATGGAAAACATATGTGATTACTTTGATTCTTCCTAAAATAACCAACATATCACCCAATTGATCCAGGAGTTTCAAATTACTTTTCCTATCATGTTTCTTTTCATCCCTATCAATTTTGGCGATATCCTTAAGCGAGTGAATTTGGGCATTGATCAGACCTACATTAGATACTTATGAGTTCTATCTTGAGGTTGCATGACATGATTTAAGGTAAGTGAAACCCAAAAGTCTAACTTAATACACAGAGAGATAAAATGGGCTTCTCTTCCATACTTTCGCTAACCCTAACAAGTTCAGCAAATTGAGATCGATTTCTTTGCATTGGTCCAAATTTGGATCTAACCCTTTCATTAAGGAGGATAGAATCACCAGCGGAAGGGGAAAAGAGTCAAAGGAGGAGGGATGTGTCATAATGGAGGGGGAAGGTTTAACCAACAGTGGTAGTAGGGAAGCAACAAAAAGGGAGGGGGGGCGGAGTTTAGAAGTCAAGGGGGTAATGAGGAATCCTATATAATTAATCTAGGAGGCTGGTCAGATGAGGGTTGGGGAGGATTAGAGGGTTCAAGAGATTAGAGTAGATAAAATATTGGAACCAGAGGGTTTAACCCCATAGCCAAGGGATTGTGAGGGAGGAGCTTTAGCAATTTTTTTTTTTGTTTTCCACTTTGATGAAACCCTTGTTGTGAGGAATAAGAAGAAAATTACGGTTTAAAGTTGAGGCTAACAACGAAAAGTTGCAATATATATGGCCATACTCATGGCATCTATGACAGGGTAAGAGGATGTTCTTGTAATCTAGGATTTGCTTCCAAAGCTCATTATTGTAGTAAATATCGATATGTTATGGGAGTGGTTTAGAAATGTTCATATAAACTTAGACATAGGCATATATGATGTACCTAGATTACTTGCTTGCTTGAAAAGCTTTGAAATATTTGCCAAGGGAATTTCTCTATTGAGGGTTTCATTGTCCCAAAACTCCCATGGTAGTGACTACATCGAGATCCAAATTGGTGCCACCATAAAGCCCTTTTGTACAAACTGCTTTTTCTAGAAACAAAAACATAGCCATGTCAAATTGGAAAAATATGGGTCATTCCTGAATACCTGTTTTCGATCTTCTATGCTAGAAAATACTATAGTAAGAGTCCCTTAACTCCTGATTCAATATTGATTTGACCTTTCGATTTCTACTTAAACTGGACTCAATGGGAAAGGGATTTTTATGAATTAAAAATGTGTAGAAATTTCCTGATTAGTGCATGATCCTGCATATACTATATGTATTCTCTAATGTAGCTTGAGTGGAAATCAAATTTGGATTCTATTACAACTTTTGGTAGGAATATTTTGGGTTGCGACTTCCTTGGTTAGGAACCGGGTTTTTAAGGGTTGAGCTAATAACTATTAGGGTTATATCAAGTTGTGGTGGGTTTGTACCAACTGGTTTTCCTAAGCTATTAAACAATGCAACACTTTTTTATAGGAAGGAGTGCCACTCCATCAAGTGGAATTTTCCATATGAAGAGTATATGGCTTGAGTACTAGAAACATAATTTTTAGGATTTGAAGATAAGATTAATAATTACATAGCTCCCTAATAATGTTGTCTCAACTAAAAGGGTGATATGTTATTAATGTTATTACTAATAAACTTTTATTAATAATATTAATGTTAACTATATTTTATTTTTAATTATAAGATTAATCCTTCTTTACGTGATTTTGTGGTGACTGGTCTTGATGTAAAGTCTTATTATCGACTCAATATGTCAATTTGAAAAGTGGAAATATTGGATCAAATTTCCTACTCACTCGGTTCAATTATATTAAAGTTCTTTTTTTTGCTAGTGCAAGAGATGAACCTTCTATGTCATTAATTCAAAAACAACTTACATATATTACATACACCGACGCACAGAGTGGGCCCAAAACCAAGGCTAAGTCTACTAATGGTACAAATGTGTAACCCTAAACCAAAGGACTACAGACTTCAAAAGAAAGAAAACCCATGACGAGCAACTAAGAGCATATCAAACAGTTGCTCATAGTAGTGTTCACTAAAACTAATCCACAACTTAAACCGACTATAGAGATGAGAAACAACCCAACCCCACAAACAAGCCCGAGAAATCCCAACGATTGATCAGAGTCAACAGATCCGACGGCAGAAAAGTGTAACGCACAACCCCACATGCCGCTATTTAACGTGCGATCATGGCGGTTTTCCATACAGTCCCTCTGCCATGTGTTAATCATTGTATGGGATCACTGCAAAAAGGTTGAAACCACTTCCCACTCACGGGGCTTGTGATCACTCCAAAACTGCTTAGAAAACCACCTGGCCCCACAAACAAGCCCGTAAAATCCCAACCGTTGATCTCTGTCAACAGATCCGATGGTAGAAAAGAGTATCACACGACCCCACATGCCGCTATTTAACGTGGGATCATGGTAGTTTTCCATACAGTCCCTCTGCCACATGTTAATTGTTGTATGGGATCGTTGGAAAAAGGTTGAAACTACTTCCCACTCTCGGGGCTTGCGATCACTCCAAAACCACTTAGAAAATGGAATACCTTTTGGAGGCGAAAGGATACGGAAATCGGGGGTGCTAAGAGCACCCTGCTCCCATCCACACTTGAAGTCCACTTTGCCAAAGATATTGTAAAAGGAGGTCTTTGCTAGCCTATCTGAAACCCTTAGAAAAAAGCCATCCACTATGTAGCCATTGAAGCTCTGAATGAGTTTGTTGCTCTGAACTTTGTATTGCCATAGCTCTTTGTTCATTGTAAAACTCAAAAAGTACACTCCTCTGTTCAGATCACTTCAGGATTATTAGTACTACTCTCCATGGTCATGCTTTTGAACAACAGCCAATCTTCCTCGGCTTGATCCTGTCATTTCGCCTTGAGACTTAGTTGGGTTAGCTCATGCCATTTTGTTGCAAACTTTTCCTGTGTGCAATTCACTCCTTGATTGGCCAGGAGATTCGCTAGCTTATTGGCCATTCTTCGAACATGTTTAAAAGTTATAGTACAGAGGCTTTGGAGGTGGTTGTGGATTCATTGAAAGATCAAAATGAGCCTCCAATTCTTTGAGACCTTTTCCGAAGCTGTACCCCAGCTGATTTTCTTGGTTGAGTTAATAATTAACTCAGAATCCACTTCAACAATCACATTGTGTTGATTATCATAAAGCAAGAATTCTAAACAATGTTCCATAACTAGAATTTATGCCATATTGTTGGTGGCCTTTCCAAGATGACCATGGAAAATAAACAGGATGTTCCCTTTTTCATCCCTTAAAACTCCGCCATGACCCGTTGTGCCCGGGTTGCCCTTTGAGGCTCTGTCAATGTTGAACTTCAGAAAACCCTTGGGGGGAGGTTGCCAAAAATCAAGCTCAAATTCTTTAAAGTAATTCTTCCTACTCAGGCTTTGAGGAATAAAACTTTCTAAACCTAGCTGGCAGAGAATCCGCCACTCAGAAGCCAAAGGAGGATCATCGGGGAGATTTCGGACAATAGAACCCACAGTCTCTTGTAGTTGTCTTAGGATCTGATCACAAAGGAAAAGGGGCGATTTTTTTTTCTCCTTGAAAATCCTGTTGTTCCTTTCTTTCCAAGTGTTCTAGATGATGAAGCCTAGTGTAAGAACCTAAAATTGCTTCTCCACTTGCTTAGGTTGTTGATGATGCTTTAATGGTCTCTGTCCGATTGCTGGAAAATGGAGGCAAAGGAATCCCATAGCTTGGAGGAAAATGAGCCATTGTTGAGAAGATGTTCCATTGTTTCCTCTTGCACTTCACAAAGCTAGCACCTGGAAGGCCCCAGAACACCATGTTTCCTAATATTGTCCCATGTCAAAATCTTCCTATGTTGTACCAACCACGTGAAGAGCTTAATTTTCATCCAACCTTGTTGCCCCCATATTCTTTTCCAAGCTTTATCCGGAGCCTATGAAGATAAACCAAGGAGAATATTTTTAGCCTCCTTAAGATTAAAGGTGCCCTCATTGTTGTTGCCCCATCTAAGCTGGTCATTCCCTTCTGAAACTAGAATTTTTCTTCGATCTAAATCTTGCATTAGTATTTCAGCTTTGTCCTTTAAAGAGTTGTCATCTCTAAGATCTAGTTTCCTCCCTTTTCTCCACTTTCCGGCCTCATTGGTGCGATCCAAGAAATCCTTAACTTTTATTCATCCATTAGCATCTGTCTCTGCCTTAAGTTCCTTTAATTCTTCTTTCAAAAGAATGGGTTCTTGTTGCCATCTATCCTCCCAAAACAGAGCTAAGTTTCCCTCTCTAATTTCCCAGAAGCCATTCTCTTGCACTAGACCTCTATTGTCCCAGGCCTTGTTCCATATGTGTGATCCCTTGATATTACCATCCATTCTTATATGATCCTCACTAGGCCATGAATTGGCACATTTTTCTTTCCAAATTGTAGCCCACTGAGCCTTTGGTTCTTTTAGCCAATGCCACCATAATTTAGCCCCTAGAGCTTTGCTTAAAGTTTCAGGATCATCCAATCCTAGGCCTCCATGATTTCTAGGTTTGCAAATTTTTTCCCAGGCTAGCAAGGCCCATTTTTTCCTTTTTTGCCCCTTTCCCCAAAGAAATTTTCTTTGTATGTTTCTGATAAGCTGCAAAACTCCTTTAGGAGCTGGGACAACAGACATCATAAAAATTGGGATTGCTTGTAGACCTGTCTTTGTGAGCACTAGTCTACCATCCAAGTTTAGGGACCTTATCGTCCATTTTCTGATTTTGTCTTGCAATTTGTTGATAACCGGCTCCCAGATGATTTTGTGTAGAGGCTTAGTAGTTAGAGGAATCCCCAAATATTTTGAGGGAAGAGAGTCTCTTTCAAAACCTAGAATTTTAGCAATTTTCTTTTGAATGGCAATATTAGTATTGAAGAAAAAGATCTTGGATTTGGTAAGATTAACTTCCATACCTGAAGCCTTGGCAAATACATTAAGAATATATTTGAACGCATGAGCTTCTTTGACTGTGGGGATTCCTTACAGTATGGTGTCATCCAAAAACTGTCCAAGTTTGACCTCTGTCCGAGAGTTGGAGACCTTTGATCTTACCGACTTCTTTAGCATGATTGATAGACCGACCCAGTCCTTCCATCATGAGGATGAAGAGAAAGGGAGAGAGTGGGCCCCCCCGTCTGAGGGCTCTAGAGTGAAGAGAAGTTTTAGAGGGAGATCCATTGACCAAAATAGAGAAACTTGAGGAGGAAACCAGGGCCAAGATCCATCTTACCCAGTTGTGATCAAACACAAAATCTATGAGTATTTTCCTGATATAAGTCCAGCTTATTTTATCATAGGCCTTAGCAATGTCCAATTGCATGATCATACCAGCTTTTCTGTTGATAGTCAGAGAATGAACCACCTTGTGAGCTTGAATGATATTGTTAAGAATTTGCCTTCCTTCCACATAACCATCTTGTTCCACGGAAATTAGGGAAGGGAGGAGAGGTTTGAGTCTATTGGCCACCACGTTTGATATTACCTTGTAGACCACATTACATAAAGCTATTGGTATAAACTTGTCAGGAGTCTGAGCAGCCTCCTGCTTGGGGATAAGTGCAATGAAAGAAGTGTTCAGGGCTTTCAGAATGGTTTTATTCATCTTGGAATCTTCTACCACATTCAGATTATCTTGTTTAATATTACTCCAACAAGCCTTGAAGAAATCAATGTTGAAACCATTTGGGCCCGGTGCTTTACCATTTTGCATTTCTTTGATCACTTCGCTGACTTCATCCTTGGTAACTGGCTTTTTGAGGTTGAAATTGTCCTCACTGGACACTAGCCTAGGAATGTGTCTTTTGAAGTTTTTGATGGAGTTCTCTATGTCATAACAAGTTTCTTTGGCAATACTTTAAAAGTGCTTGACTAGAACTTTTTCTATTTTGGCATGAGATTTGTGAAGAATTCCATTCTCATCCTTGATCACTGAGATTCTATTGTGAACTCTGTTCGCCATTGTGGATCTATGGAAGAAACTAGTGTTTCTTTCTCCCTCTTTAAGCCATTGAACCCTTGATTTTTGCCTCTAAAATATTTCCTCTTGTTTGCATAATTCCTCCCATTGTTGATGGTATTTGGTGGCCTAAACATTTCTAGTTTCATCAAAGCCATCTGTGATAAGGACTTGGTTGAGTTCCTGCATTTTACCCTCTCTTGCATTTTTAGCCACAAAAATGTTCCATATTCATTCTTGTTCCATTCCTTGAGCCTAAGCTTGATGTGTTTTAGTCTTTTTTGAAGAAGGAACATTCTGGTGCCCTGAATGTTCAAATCTTCTGACCAGCATTTAGCAATATTACTGTTGAAATCTGGATGAGAAATCCAGATGTTTTCAAATCGAAAAGGTCTATTCCTTGGAGTACCAATACTCTGCACCTCCAGAAAGATTGGCCAATGGTAAGATCCTCCAAAGGGCAGGATTTGTGCTGAAATTTCCTTATTATAGAGCACAAGGTCTTTAGATATCATGAATCTGTCTAATTTTGGAGCCACCTGAGATTCCCCTCCTCTTTTGTTGTTCCAAGTAAACATTCCATTACTAGTTACAATGTCTACTAACTTCATAGTATCTATAAAATACTGAAACTTCAGAGAGTCTTTACTTTGAACTCTAGTTCCACCTTTTTTCTCTGAAAGTGATATAATCATGTTAAAATCCCCTCCCAGTATCCATGGCATGCCTGCATGTTTGTCCCTGAGTTCCTCCAGAGAATGAAGAAATTTTAGTTTTCCTTCCAGTCTTTGGGGTCCATATACATTAGTGATTGGGTATGTTTCCTTGTCTCCTACAGGCTGGATGACCATAGAAAGATAATATCGAGATGCCTCATCATCTAAAATTTCTATTTTCTTAGGATTGCAAAGGGTGAGTATACCTCCTGTTGTATTCTCTGATTTGACTTCCAGAAACTCATAGCTATTTAACCACCTGCTATGAATCTCTTTTAATTTATGAATGGAACATTTGGTTTCCTGGATGAAGATCACATTTGGAGCTATTTGTTTCATTCTTTTGCTTAACAGTCTCTATTTTCTTTTACTACTAAGACCTCTAATATTCCAAGAAGTAAACTTCATTATTAAATATTGGTAAAGGAATTGTTGGTTAGGTCTTTCATCTTACCTAAGTCTATCATTAGCTTTCCACATTCCATTAATAACTCATTCTGCTTTTTCCTGCCTCTTTTTTTTTCCTGGGTTTCTGGGTGCTAATCCAGGTATGGGTTTTGCCGATTTTACCCCTTCATTGCTATGCTTTTCCTTGCTCCTTTGCCTCTCCGGTCCTTTGTTTTAGGTTTTCCATAGATATAGTTACTGGAGTTTATTGAAATCCTCTGGAGGTAAAGACTCTATCCCTGCTTTAGTTCCTTGAGACAAGAAATTTTCCAGATCAAGATTCTCTTTCTCAAGAATCGCCTGAAGTTCTTGGTACTATGTTTCCATCTCACTTTGGGTCATCTCATGATCCATTTCTATTTCTACATCGCTTACTATCATTTCTGTCTTCACGATTTTATTTGGTGTTTGATCCTTGTCCTCTTCTTTCCCTTCTTCCATTAATTCCTCCCTCTTCAGTTGTTCTGTTGTGTCAACTTCTTCTTCCACTTCCAAGACTTGGAACCTATTTTGGCTGGTTTGTATTTCTTCATATTTCTGTGCCTCTGATCCCCTCTTGCCTCCTTTTCCTTTGTTTGCCACTTTGTGAAATCTTTCAGAGTATTTCATAGCATTAGCCTTACTCTTATTCTCTATTTTAGTGAGAGGGCAATCCTTAAATAGGTGCCCATGTTAATGACATTTGCGGCATCTTAACGGAATATGTTCGTAGTCTATGGTTTGAACCTAGTCTTCATCATAAACTTCCAATATTATCTCATCTGGAAGAGCTCTAGAGAGGTTCATCTCCACACATATTAGAGCAAAGGAAGTATACTTTCCCCTCCTAGTGGCTTCAGAAGCTTTAACAAACCGTCCTAGATTATTTCCTATGGTTGTTAAGGACTCTGTTTGCCAATAATCAAGCAAAAGAGAGTAGAGCCTTACCCAAACCAGGACTGAAGTAAAGGTCTCACGTTTGGGAACAAAATTCATGATCCAAGGTCTCATATAGAGACCTGCAGCAGTAAACAAGTAAGGCCCACCCTCAAAAACTTTATCCTTGTCTTTAATGTTTGCAAAAACCACGGTGAAGAAACCCTTCAAACCTAGGTGTAAGCCAATGCTTCGTTTTGGTTTCCAGTGGTACTTTATCCACATTTGTAAGGCTTTTTTAGTGGGCCATAAACCCATGAATTTTCAAATGATTGCGTAGGTTTGCATATGGTCCCTATGTTCCTGTAGATCAAGCACATATAACGTGACTCTAGGAGTAACAACAACTTTAGGTTTACATGGGCCCATGTGTGCTTTGTTTTTTGTTCCCTGTTCCTTGACTTCTTCCTCATTTTCTTTATTAATACTTTTCTCCTTGGATTCCTGTCCATCTTGTTCCTCTTCACAGTTCTTATTCCTTCCCTTTGCAAGTCCTCTATCATATTCCAAAGGTTTTTTCCCCTTGCTGGTCACGACATGCTTGAAGGAGGGAATGGAGCTCCCCCCTTGCGCCCCTCCATGGATCGTTGCCTTTGCAACAACTCTGTAACCATAGACTTCTGATTTTTTCTAGGCACACGATGTTTCACATCCATTAACGAGTTTTTGCTCATTCTTGGTCAATCAATGTTTCCAATATTAATAATATTAATGAGGTTAACATTATGATTAATAATAATTTTTTTATTAGTTAGATTCATGAGGTTTTAAATTATTAATATTGAGATTAATATTTAATATTAAGTGGTTAATAATGGTCAAGTGGACAACCATGGCCAACCATGGTTTCACCTTAGATAATATGGTCAACATGGAACAACGATGGTTAACCATGGTCAAATATACTTGATCATGGTTAATCATTGTCAACTGTAGTTTTTCATGGGTAACCATAAGAAACCTTAGTTAACCATGTTCAAATTTGATTAATGAAATCATACTTAATGTTCATGTTCAAACATAGACAACATGGTCAACCAAGGTGCCCATCATCTATCCTAGTAAACTATAGAAAAATATGGAGAACCATAATCGACCATGCACAACCATAATCAACCATAATAAAACCTCATGAACCATAACTTGACAATGTTTAACAATAGGTAGCCATAGTAAAAAAAGATCACCCATATTCAACTATGGCCTACTAATCCTTCCATTCACCTTGACCATCAATTAACAACAACCAATTAAATAAAAGTTGGTGATATAGGCACCTTCTAAATGCTAATAAAGTAACTTATATCAACGAATTTTTTATTAGGAGATCTTTACTAATAAAATAACATGTTTATTACTCAAAGGATCATAGCTTGAGTGGCTTCGTGAACTATTCATTTCTTCATTTAGGAACCTCTTTGTGGCATTTATGAAATAGTTGCATTTGGTGTTAATAGTCAAATCTCCAAAAACATATTGTAACTAGCCCATTTGTAATATTTATAATAGTTCATTTTATAAACACTCCAACATTTTTTCATATTAAATAACTATTCAAATATATAAACTCACCTAAACACATCTCAACATCTCATCAAAATTGAAATTTTTCTATATCCACCAAAATAAAAATATAAAAAATTAAATAACTATACAAAACATTTAAATAATATAGACTTATAAAAAATTTACACAGGGAGAAATTAAATCATTTAGACTAATATTAAATCCATATTTAAGATGGATACTAGAATGCTAAAACTAACATTTGCACCAGATGTTGCAAAGGAAACGCCGTAAGGCATAAATTGAAGAAAGAAAATAGAGCAAAAAAATACTTTGATAAAGAATAAGAATATATTGAACACTCAAATCAATGCCCCATTAACTGGAACCACTTAGTAGACATTCCATACAAAATGGGCATATGATCCAAGAACATTGGTGCATAAGAGAGCCAATTAGTATTTCTATAACTCTGTCCTTAACATATTTAGGAACCTGCAATTTCATGGAAATCTCCAAATTATTCTCTAGAATAGAGGTGAACTGAAGTCCATCTTTCTATATTCTAAAGAAGGAGGTCCTATCCCAGCTTGGTTAGGGGGTGACGGCATTAGTTCAATGGTCAGGGTGGAAGTCTGGGTAGAGTTATAAGCTCTTGGAATTGCCTGGAGGTGCAGAGGAAGAAAGAGACACAAAGAGAATCCTATAATTTGGGTGCAGAGAAAAGATAGAACCACACAATTGGGTTGCAGAGAAAGAAGTTAAGGAAATGGTAGTCATTGTGTGCATTTGTGTGTTGTTTTTATTGTCATTTTATCAGAATGGGGTTTCAACTTCATAGGATAACTACCTTATAGACTGTGGATCAAAATGTAACACAACAGTGGGTGGAAGGATCTTCACTGCAGATACCCCCTCCTCATATACGTCAATTTCCACCAATGAAGGCATCTTTGCTAACACTACAAATTCCAATCTACAGGTTCCTTCTGGTATCTATTTGACAGCTAGAGTATTTACTAAGAAGTCATCCTATACCTTCAGCATTGGGCACCAGGGCAGAAAATGGGTACGTTTACATTTCTTTCCATTCTCTTATCAAATGTACAATATTACAAGTGCCATATTTTCAGTAGCCACCCAAGACTCTAGTCTATTGTACAATTTCCAAATCCAGAATAGTTCAATTGTGATGAAGGAATATCTCATCAATGTAAATGAACAAACATTGGTCCTGACATTTATTCCCTCCAATAATTCCTTTGTGTTTGTCAATGCCATTGAAGTTGTTTCTGTGCCGAACACTCTTATTTTAGACACAGCTCAAGCTGTGCCCCTGCCTAATACTTACAGTGGTCTATCTAAGCATGCTTTTGAAACAATTTACGGACTTAATATGGGAGGACCATTGATTACCCCTGACAATGACACCCTTGGGAGACTTTGGGATTCTGATACAAGCTTCTTAGCTTCAAAATCGCTTACTGAGAGATAAGGTTCCATTTTTTCTGATGTCGTCTGACATTGAAGGTTTTGGTCCGAAAAGAATTCTGAGTAGACTTAGAAAGCTTCAAAATCGCGTGAGTCTTCCAAAAATACTTTTCCATAAATTTAGGGCTGCAAAACCTTTTTCATGCTGGTTCTTACATTCATTATGATCTTGCATACTGTTTTTAAACATATCAATATTTATTGTATGCATACATTGCTTTTAGTCCATGAGAAATCAATTACAGTCCTACTCTGCTTTCATTTGCAAAGCCATCATTCCAGGACTTGATGTAATGGCCATTTGATGATGTGGCAGAACGTTAGAAGAGCAGTGTTGACACTGTAGGTAGTGGTTATATGCGCTGGTTATAATGGACAAATCTCACAATAATGGTCTTGTATTTCTATAACTCTGTTCTTGACATATTTAGGAACCTACAGTTTCATGGCAATCTCCAAATGATTCTCTAGAATAGAGGTGAACTAAAGTCCATCTTTCTATATTCTAAAGAAGGAGGTCCTATCCCAACTCGGTCAGGGGGTGACGGCATCAGTTCAATGGTCAGGGTGGAAATATGGGCAGAGTTATAGGCTCTTGGAATTGCCTGGAGGTGCAGAGGAAGAAAGAGACACAAAGAGAATCCTATAATTTGGGTGCAGAGAAAAGAGAGAACCACACAATTGGGCTGCAGAGAAAGAAGTGAAGGAAATGGCAAGCATTGTGTGCATTTGTATGTTGTTTTTATTGTCATTTTATCAGAATGGGGTTTCAGCTTCACAGGATAACTACCTTATAGATTGTGGATCAAAGAGTAACACAACAGTGGGTGGACGGATCTTCACTGCAGATACCCCCTCCTCATATATGTCAATTGCCACCAATGAAGGCATCTTTGCTAACACTACAAATTCCAATCTACAGGTTCCTTCTGGTATCTATTTGACAGCTAGAATATTTATTCAGAACTTGTAGCTCCAGTGCAAACGCAATTAAGAAGTGAAATCTAACGAGGGGTATTTGCAACGCAAATTTAATCAATCCATTTAATCACTAATGTTGTAAATAGATAGAAAGGAACCCTGATAAGTCGTAGCTCACAAAGTTATCAAGCTCCACAGCAATCATATCCATGAGTTAGTTTGTAACAACCAATCTCAATCCACAGGACAAAACATAACTGTATCAGAAATTATACTTACCTCCTGTAAGAATTAGCAACCCCTTTTCTTTCTGGGCAATTGAAGGCCATGAACTCGAAGAAATCAAGCACAGATTCTCGAGGTCCTTGATAAACCACCTCTCCTTCAGAAATTAAGATGATGTCATCAAATAATTCATATGTTTCAGGGGCAGGCTGCAGAAGAGAGATCAACATTGTCGCATCCAAGAGATGGATAATTTGGCGAAAACACTTGATGATCTAGAAAGTCGTAGCACTGTCCAATCCAGTTGAAATTTCATCCATAAATAGAGCTCTTGCACGACCGACCAACATTTCTCCTACACAGATCTTATCAAACGATCAAACGATCTTGCCCAATTCGTATAGCTACTTTGTTCTCATTCAAGGGCTGTGCCAGGGTGGAATGCTTCAGGAGGCAAGAAAATATACGCTTGAGATGTTGGGCTATGGGTGGAAGCCCAATGCTGCTACTTATGTCGCTTTGGTTGATTCCTACTTGAAGGCATAGAAGGCTGATGAGATGCGGCACCTCTTGGTAAAGCTAAAGGAGAAGGGGTTCGTCGCCGACGACAAAGCAGCTCGACAGCACCTGAAGAGCATGGGTCGGTTCAACAAGGGAGTCATGGATATGCTGTTTGGGCAGTATAAGTAGGTGACGTTGAAAGCTTAGGCTTGTAGTTCTACATCTCTCCGTTGCATTCTGGTATTCTTTGTCTTATGGTAATAAACTCAAAAGGATTGATGCTCTTTGTTTGTTAGGGTTCTCACTGATTATGAGTCTTTTGTCATCTGTCTTGATAAAATGATACGAGTTCTCATTTAGCGTAGGATGAGGAGTGTCTATGGTTTCATAATGTCCAAATAGAACATTCAAGTTTGATTTGTAATGACATTATGGACTTTTATCTCGTGTCTTTGCTTCATCTGTGAAAAATATATTAGATTTCAAGTTAGGCCTAACATTTCAAGTTTCTGCTAGGATAGGGAATTTTCAGGAAAGATATAACTCATTTGAATCAGCAAAACCTTTTTCTGCTCGTGTAAGAAGGGGTAGCCTGAGCCTTGAATTCTAGACTTTGGTTCGCTAAGTTGGATGGTACGATGCAAATCTTTTGATTTTTTTTTTTTGGTTGGTGATTCTCATCGATATTTGTTGGGTCATCGGTCTGGGTAAAGTTGAAATGAGTTCCTTTTCGTGTAGGATGGCCAATCTTTGTGGTTTCATAATGGGAAAACCCAACAGCTTATAATTGCATTAAGGCTCTGGATGAATTATTGCCTTGTTTATTCCACGAAAAACAGCCATGCCTTGTTGATTTGGAGCTATCTTGGGTAGCTCGGCCAATGGTACCCATTAAACCTGTAAATATTGTGGTGCCTTTTCACGAATCATGTGGCCTTTCTAAACTACCATTTAGAATGTGTTTTTATGCCTCATTAACCATAATCGTAATTGACCTTTCATTTCAAGTCCCTGTCCCTGTACTTACGAGCCAAACTTCAGGTATATGGAAAGACTTGATATCCTGTAGCCGTTTTTCCATCACCTTGCCTTATGATATAGGGTTGGTGGCTAATATTTTTTTCTAATATAGGTCTGGTGGCTAATCTTTTTATAATTGATGGTAGCAACAATCATTTCATAATTCCTCTTCCGACCACTTTCGGTTCGCGGAAAAAATTGTGTAAGTTGTATCTTTTCCAAAATCAGTTCTCTAATATCCTTCCTACTGACATAATATCATGGAATGAGCTTACAGACCCAAATATTTCAAATACTACCCGAGACATTTGTGAATAAATCAGTCCTTAGAACAGTAAGGATGGCCACCGCCCAGTACATATGATGGAAAGTCTGGTTGTCAACAAATACAACTCTGCAACGAAGGCTTAATCTCTTTTGAAATTATGAATGTGAAAAATATGTCAGTGCTCTTGATATCCAATAACCTTTTTTCTGACAGCTTTCCTTCTGATATAGGGCTGGTGGCTATTTTTTTTTTGAGATAGAACTAACTGCTAATATTTATGTAATTTGTTGTAGAAACAATCATTTCACAGGTCCTCTTCCATCCACCTTCAGTTTGTTCAACAAATTGTGTAACAAATTGCTTTGGCACTACTATATTATGCAAATGCAAATTTTCAGTGCCAAGGAACTATTCTTGCTTAGCCCACGAGTGGTAACTCTCTCCTTCTGGTATAAAACATTAAAACTATTTTAAATTTTATACTAACATAAACTATTTCAAATCTTATACAAACATAAAATTTGTAAACCACCTTTCCGTATAATAAAATTGTATAATAAAATTGTAATTAAGATAACGAAAAAAAAAAAACTTACATATCGTGTAATTTAATTATTTTTTATTAATTTCAAAATTTGATTTAGATACACTTTAAAAATGTCTTTATTCCTTAAAAAATAATTTAAAAAATAGTTCGCATAACATCAAATCTATAGGGAAATAGTTTGTGTTACATTCATAGATTCACATGTCCAACCCCTAGGAATTTATATCCGATAGTCAAAGATCTCGTAAATTTTAAAAAATAACTTTAATTTAATATAAAAGATAATTTAAGATGAAAAAAATCTAATTTACATGATATCAACTCCTTAATTACACTGAAAACAGGACATTCATAGAGTTTAGTCCAGTCCAGCAATGTTCAACCTGTCGAAACCTGGATGGGCAAGCGCCGTAATTTTCACAAGTAATAATAATAATAATAATATAATTTAATATAAAGGATAAATTTAAAAAATAATTTAATTTAAATGATGCAAATCCTTCATTATATTGAAAGTACGTCTGGGCTGCATGATATTCCAGCCAAGTTCACAGATCCAACCCTGGGCGAGGGAAACGATACATGATGGTCAAAGCTTGAGAAGCCCGAAATGCTATCAACAAACTGGCAGTACCGCCTGCACAATCGCCTGCTCAGAGCTAGCACTCCGATGACAGTTCCAAACCCAATTGCAACACCCATTCCCATTCCAGCTTTCCACGATTCCCACCAATGCATTATCTGCTCACTGTCCTCGTCCTCTCCTGCACCGGAATAAGAAGTATGATCGTTGCAGTTTCGGTGAATTTGATGCCCACAAAGCTTCGAATTCCCCATAATGAAGACACTTTAACACATAGTGCGCGGATGAAACTATTCGACGCAGTGCCAAATGAAACGCCCAAACCGTTTGGGCAACCCTTTTGAATCAACGGCCGAAATTGTTGCAATCGTCTAACACATAATCGTGTGGCTTACAAGATGACAGGTAAGCAGAGAGGGGAGTTGATTTAAGAGGGAAACGATGTAAATTTAGAGGAATTATATTGTTGGAAATGTTTTTGATTTTTTCTTTTTAAATTTAGAGGATACACATGTATTTAAATATATTTAAATTGGGGATGTATAAATAATTTTTGTGAATAAAAATATAATAGTGCGAATTAAAAAAATAGTCTAAATAATAATAGAAATTATTAAATTTTAGATTTTTATGATTTATATTAATAATTAAATTATCATTAGAATCCATCACATTAATCTAAAAAGCAATCTCATTATCTATAATAAAAATTATTATATTGTTCATATGTAATTCATATATTATTTATCTCTAGGGTAGATACTTTTAATTTTGTTATATATTATCTGTACATATTTGAGTGTTGTATTCATTTTAGTGCACATTAAAATTGATAATTTGTACGAAAAATGAAATCATAGAAGGATTGAATAATTCATTCCAAACCTCTTTGTAAACTTAACTCAGCAAAACTTCTACTTTTATTAGGTTACAGTGCAAGTGGCCTTATCCTAAAGAGAAAATTGAGGGACATCCTTGTCGTGTTACATCCCGATGACCTTATATCTTGATTAACATACACTGGATGTTCTTGTAACAACTCGATGACCTTATATCTTGATTAACATACACTGGATGTTCTTGTGGTGTATGTTCTTGTGGTGTTACAACCCGATGACCTTATATCTTCATTAACGTGAATTTGTGTTGATGAGGTTTGTTACTATTTTCATTACACGATGTTTGTTCATTATATTGGGAAACCTTTCTTATTCTTTTCCAGTTAATCCTAAACTCACAGGTGCCTGGTTAAGAGCTTGCGGTTAACATAATTGAGTTTTGTAAGTTGACGTTTGGTCATCTAGAAAGATGAAAGGCGCGAGATCCAAGTCTTCGTTTTTGGTTAACAGAAAAAATTTGAACGTAGTTAAGTTTTGTTAATTGACATTCCATCAATGCAAGTGGCTGAAAGAACCAGGTTCAAGATTTGTCTCTTCTGGTGGTCAAATAGCCCAATGACTCACTGATGAGCATAAGTGATAGGAAACTATGTTTCGTTAATTAACGACCGACAACCAGACTGAATTTGAAACTGAAGGAAAGGGAGAAATATTGAGGGGTTTCCCAATGGTGGGTTGATAGACGTAAGAACATGGGATTTCAAAGACCAAATTAAGTGTCAGTGTTAGCTTATTGGAATTCTTGGAATCTGCAGAATTGAATACAAATTTCGTAGAACAAGGAATTTGGGATAGTGGCTAGAGACGACAAAGACGAAGAGTCAGTTAAGGGATGGTCATAAAAATTGACAGAGAGAAGAAAGAGCAAATAAACTAACCATATAAATTACATACTGTATATATTACATACTGTATGTATTTATTGATTACACAAAGCAGATACATATATAAGAATTAGATCACTGATTCTGATTTTTAGACAATAAGATAAGATGAAAGTGGTTCTATGACTCATAAACAACTCTCTCACAGATAAAGAAATAACTATTTCTAGAATCACACTTAGATACTCACAATGACAATTAAAAGAATTACATCCAATACTTTCCCTTAATACAAAATAGAAATACAAAATAGAAAGTATACATTACAACAATGAATGAATGTGTCAAATTTCTCTGGTATGGTCATCACTAGCACTCATATCGATTCTAAAATTTCACTTTTCTTCACCACAGTTTCAAGCCTTCCACTTGATCAATTTAAGACATAAAGACTTCAGACCATTATTGACATACTTTGTAGAATTCAAGCTTCTCGATCTTCCAGGGTGAACCATTCTATGAAACTGCCACCATTTGTGAATCCACAAAGCTCCTCAGCCTTCAGCCTTCATTAGTTATCATTAGTTATCCAGAATAGCATTTTAAGTACACAATGTCTAAGATGAACCATTCTACAACTAGACTTTCAATAAAATAACATGTCCTGAAAACCTGTCACACTAGCTTAACCTTGTTAAAAACTACCCATCAAAACAGTACCAGTGACATTAGTATTGACCTATTTTTTTGTAATTCTGCAACATTTGATTCTTACCAAATATAATAACATACTACTACTTCCACTCAGAACACAAAGTGAAACGTACAAAGAAATACGTATCAGCCATGGCGCTAACTTGAAAACTCTTAAAAAAAAATAGCATATAAAGAATATTCGTACACACAACGTTGTGGATGGCCTTCATTGTTGTCTACCAGTACTTCACTATAAATGTTCCTCAGCTCCACAGGTAGAATGGTATTTTTCTTTTAATTGGATCTTAGAGATCTACTTTCTCATGATTGTTGAATAACTGCCAAAACCAAGCACCATGCTTTAAATTGATAATGAGCCATACCACTATCAAAACCATTAAGACTGTAACAATCGATCCGTATGTGCCTTGACTCTGGCTTTATTTTTACTCCGAATGAGACGTTGGATTCCGTAGGCGTGTTAATTAACCTGAGAGATATATGTTGAAGTCGCGAATTCAAATCCTTGGCAAAATAAACGGTTGTTGTTGCTTACATATCATCGCTCTGCTTTTATGGCTCAGTAACCGCTGCCTTCTCGTATAGATCCACAGTCATGCAAGCGCGAAAAGAATCCAATGGTTGTTCCAACTCAGCGGGGTCAAAATTTTAGTGTTCACGGGAATGTGATACCCTCCTACTGCATATTGGAATCATCATAATACGAACCACATAAGGCAGACTTCCTGGAAAGCCTTGTGGAGAATGGGCAACAATGAAAAAAACTACGCAGGCCTTCAACATTGTTCCCAACTCCTGAGAATTCGACCCATATAACATATGGAGACCTCAATCTGACCAAAATACGACCTATGGAAATCTGGTTTACAAATGATATTTTGACATCCTTGTGGATGTAACAAACAACAAATTTGGATTCCAGATCTTTGAAGCAAGACACAGATTTTGAATCGCTCTCGATCATTTTGACCATGGTGGCTTCAGATCCTGAGCTTTAATTGAGTCTCAACAAACTGTGAAGAGGCAAAACTGCGATAACAGGATGAAAAACAAGCGAACGAACAAAACGTGATGAAGCTTCACACAGTGCGCGGATGAAACTATTAGACGCGGTGCCAAATGAAACGTCCAAACGGTTTGGGCAACCAGTTTGAATCAACGGACTAAATTGTTGCAATCGTCTAACACATAATCCTGTGGCTTACAAGATGAGAAGTAAATAGAGAAGGGAGTTGATTTTAGAGAGAAACTCGTTACCTCGTAATAATACAACTTTTGGTTTCAATTTTCCAACAATGTTGGAAGTCAGGCTCTACCTCTAACTTCATCGTTTTTAACACACACCATTTTGTTGTTTAAAGTTCCAGAAGGGAACCACGTGGGCTGGCCGACGCACTAATCTATGCCACACCTTAAATTTTGTGAGATATGCAGCTTATAAATAAAGTTTCAAAAGGAATCAAAATAATAATAGAGTTCCAAGCCAAAAATAAATAAATAAGGCGAAGACTAAAAAATATATACGAAGATTCCTGGTGGAATGGAAAAAATGGGTGTAGCCAGTTCCAAAAAGCTTTTGGAAAGTGTTCGTATCCCCGAAGACTATGTTGATCAATTAGTACAGGAATTTGCTTACGATCCAATTCGTCTACCACTTACAAATGACCCTGCTCAGGTTCTTTACAACCGCAGAACACTGGAGAATATCTGGGACGCCAAACATGAAGCCCTTAACCCATTCACCCGCCTGCCCTTCAATATTAGCGATGCTATTTCCCAGGCTGAACTGAGGCAACAGATGTGTCAATACGTCGTGAGCAACGCAAGTCTACAAGTCATTTCCGACTTTACCAAAGTCCTGAGCGAGAGCGATATGAAAAATCTGTTAAATCAATTGATTTCAGACTACAAGTCTCTAATTAATGCTGAGAAGGCGAGGAAGAGAAAGTCGCAGAAAAATCATTGCTGGAAGGCCCTGTGGCAAAGATTTAATCTGCTCCGTCTATATTGCCAGTACAGGGCAGAAAATAGGGAGCTGTTCTCTTCAATCAGGGGATATAAATGGTTGTACCAAGTAATAACTGAAGAGCTATTTTATTTATGCCGCAATTACTACTCTTCGTGTGATGATGCGAAGGAAGTGTGCAAAGAAGTGGCTCGGTTCCTGGATGTTATCGGTTTGAATGACAACGATTTGGCGAAGGCACCTGAAGACTTTATGTGGGCGTCTGTACACATTCTGTCTGACCTTGCAACAGAGTGCGATTATGTGAAAGTTCAGAATATGGTTTTAAGAATCTACCGTCGGATTTTTTCCGACCTTGGTCACAAGAAGGTTTTGCTGCTCCTGCACGGTCCGTATCGCTCTGCATATGTTAGGAGGGCGCGAGAATGTTAGTGACATATCTAATGAAGACTTGTACAACGGAATGGCAATTCTCAATGCTGCGTGGCTTCAAAACAAGTCCCTTTGCATATAAGAGTTTGATTACGTTGACATTATCGTCAACGTTGTAAATCTTTGCATTTGACCTTCTTGATGCAGCTATAGCTGATCGTGAAAAACCCCATTACTGTGATGAACTTGGTAAAAATGAGAAGAATATTTATTTGATAACCATAGCACTAAACCAAGGGCTCTGGTTAATTAATTCCATACTCACAGTTACGTCTTATGAGGACAAAGAAGAGTTCTTCTGGGAATCCAAGCAGAAGCTGCAAGATTTAGATATAGTATTGTAGCGGCACATTATGGAGGAGGAGGCGATATAAGAAGAGACGAGGTGGTTCTAGTGTTTGGAGACTTTCTTAGAAGCAAGAGTGTCGATACCTATGGCCCACTTGTTAAGGTGTTATTGCAGAACGTTTTGAGCGATATCAAAGCAGTTTAGGTGGTCACCATGGTCCTAGGATCGAGGAATCAAATTATTTTCCAGTTGTAAATTTTATTTATTTATGAAAGCGGATAATCTTTTCTCACTTCTTTATTTTACATATCTAGTCGAGCTAGGTATGCATTTTAATTGCAAATTGGGTATATCTTTGACCTACCTTGTACACTCTTTAGTACGTGATTTGATTCGAGTAGGGTTGGTTTTTTATAACTTGACTTGAGAGATTGATTTTACAATAGATCAAGAGAATAATACTAAATAAGGGTGAAATATTCATCGATATGAATGTGCACAAAGTATTGAGAAAAAAATATGTAAAATCATTCTTACGAAACAAGAAAGGCACAATCACTTAAATCGAATTAAATAAATTGTATATTTTGTTTTCAATATGAAGTATAGGTGGATTCTTGCATGTATGATGAACCATTGTGGAGGAGTTTTCAATTATGTTTTTACATTTATTTAATTTGATTAAAAATTCATTATAAGACTTTTTGATAACCATATATTACATGAGTCGAAAGTGGAATGTTTAGATGATTTCCCCTTATTGTTTTTATGAAACATATTGGTGGCTCTTAGGTAAATACGTAGGTTATTTATTTTAAGTATTGAACTCTATAAATACCTAAATTAGTTTAATGATAATTGTATGGTTTTGTAGTTATTGTGGTAAAAAAATATTTTATAATACAAAATATTTATAGAGTTATTTATATTTATGAGAAATTGTGATACAAAAAGTTATTCTTTATTAAAAAAAAAAATCAATTCTTTACTCTTCTATAATTTCTAGCATTTTGGAAATGTTCTCTTTATGTGAGTAGGTTATGAGGTTGACATAATGTGACTTCTAGATTTGACATTAATGCCAACACTACCATCACATGATGTCAACCACTTAGTCAATATGCATCACACATGACCATGACCTTATTGACATCAATGCCAACACTACTGAAGATCTACCCTTGACTCATGAAGAAAATGAAGACTTACAATTTAGGTTACCCTAATTAGAGAAGAAAGTTAAAGAAATAGAGGGTAGTATGTTCAAATAGGTGGATTTCTCAAATTCTGAGGAAAAGCTTAAAGTAGAAATGGAAAAGAAGATGAATGGAAATAGGGAAGCAATAGAAAATAAGATATAAGGAATATAAATGAAGATGAATGAGAATAAGGAAGAAATACAAGTAAAATGGTACCACACTAGCCCCAATACTAGAACATTAAGTCACCACTTGCTCTTCCAAATAAAGATCTTCTCTCTTATGCTAATGCTAGAGAATCCAAGGTGGGAGGTTTGAGTCCCAAAGTTTATTTACTTGATTTATGAGGGTGTATTTAGCAAATGAGTTGAATCTCCACCTCCCATGTGACTCTTTACCTTCCTCATGACTCTTGAGCTTCGAAAATGATTTTTTTAATTCTTACAAGACCTTTGAGAATTTATATGACTAGAACTCAATAGTGACTCTTCATATTCCATGTGGGACCCTTTGTCTTCATCTTATATACATTTTCTCATTTTGTGAAATTACACAATTACATCCACAGATGATGTGGTGAGAAACTATGACACATGTGACTCTTGAAATGATTCTTGTACAAGCCATCACTTGGAAATGATGACACGGAACTTCATGATGATGTTCCGATGCCAAGATTCTCTTCTTTGTTGGACATTGAATAAACCAATGCTCCATGTGTGTTTCGTGACATGGAATAACCACCTCTTGTGGATCCTTATATCTAGTGAGGTGATCATTGACTAACACATGCGAGTTTTGGTTTAGTGGTAATCATGATTCCCAACAAGTGGTATCAAAGCATAGGTCACAAGTTTCATTCACATTCGACTCATGTTGGGGGGGTGGGGTATTGTTGGACATTGGATAAACCAATGCTCCCCATGTGCTTCGTGACATGGACTAAATGCCTCTTGTGGATCCTTACCTCTGGCGATGTGATTGTTGACTAACACATGCGGGTTTTGGTTTATCAAAAATCATGATTCCCAATAATCTTCATCTTCTTTCTGGATGACTTCTTCATAATTCCAGCTTCACAAGTATCTTCTAGCATAGTCTGTTTCTCTTCCTCGCTAAGCATCATCTTGTCATGTCAATATATAGTACCTACAAGTGAAATCCACTCATGACTAGACAATGTGAGTCTAGAAATATCCTAGTCAAATTATCTTCATGAAATCCATTGATTGACCTAGAACTAAGTACTGGACCAAGAGGAAGGCTTAGGTATTATGTAGTTCATAGTTCCAGAGGATAGGAGTGACAGATTGAGTTTTGAAACTGCATAATGTGTAGTTTTGGAGGCCTCATAAATAGGATAATGTGCTCAACTGAGGTAGAATATTACTTGCAACTACGTAATTTGTAAGAAGAGATTGAGAGGGATGCATGATTGTGAAATTATGGGAAGCAAGGGACCGAGATTGAGCACAGTGATCGCGTAATGCACAATCCTTGCACGAAGACATTTCACATGGGATCAGTGAAGAAGACATGCAAATAAGATTGAACTTGAACATGATCACGCACTCAGAATAATTGATGACACAACATCAAACAATCATCACTCAAAATCAACATTATCCCCTTTATGCGGCAACAAAACAACATTCTCCTCCAAGTGCAACACTTAGGACACACTTTGCAATGACAATGACGAAACTAGAATGACAATGCATAAAACTTTGGGAATGAGTCCAATACATGTCTATATGATAAATAGGACCCATCATTGCCAAATATTCCTCTTCAAATGAAGCCAAAAATATGATTTCACAATATGTGACACTTCCCATGCCAAAAAATGACACTTTCGACAACAATTACAAAATCTAAAAGAAAGTGAAAAAACACATGCTATAGGGAAGAGGACACAAAAGTTTCACTTGTATAAGTGAAAAAAAAGTAAAAATGGCAGTCACAAAATTGAAAGTGACACTAATGAAAATCAAAGCACATAAAAGTGACTGTTGAGAAAACTCACCCGAGAGATGATATGATCGTAACCAACATTAGGGGAATTATCAATCTTGGGATTGATTATGCATTGATTTTCAATAAGGACTATGGAGTCTCTATCTCTAGGGACTATGCAATCACTATCCTTCGAGATTACGCTAGCACGTCCTCTTGGGGTTTAGTCATCAACCAAAAAGAATTGCACAATGACTATTTTCACCATCTATGTAGTTATTATCAGCTAAGACTGTGTAGTTTTTGACTCTCACATAGATTGACATACTTGCTTGCAAGATAAGCGCTTGCGAATGCAACAAAAGTTAATCATGTGTAAACAAGTGACCTTGATAATTAACAAACATCAGTCAACCATGAAATGCCTATGAGAAATTGACGAACAAAAGATCATAGGATCATAACTAAGCTCCAAAATTCAAGTTTAAGAAAAATGTTCGACGGCAACAACACTTGATGACGCACTAGTAGAACTCCAACTTCTATGTTTGGGTCTTATCCTTAAGTGCAAGGTCTCAATATTTTAGGAACTATTGATTCAACATGTCAACTTCTTAGGATTTTGCACTTATTTGAGTTAAAGATATAGTCCCTTTTATTCCTTGCATAGCTTCAAACATATAAACATTAGAGTAGTCGCACCTCAACTGTTTCGAAAGGGGAGAAGGATAATAAGTATATCGAGACTTTTAAGCACAATACATGGTTTTTCTCCACTGCCAGCGAGCCCTTATAGTAACCTAGTGGAGTCACCTCAAGGAGACACAAGCATCACCTCGCTGCCAGTAGAATTGGAAAGTACCTCAGTGAAGTTTCTTGCTTCGCCTCTCTGTGTAGGAAGCCTTTCTATTCTTCACCCTTTATTTTATTTTCTTAAAGATATGCTTGAATCATTTATTGAACATTTATAACATGTGTGTTTATTGAACATTTATAACATGTGTGGAAGAGGGATCCTGACTTATTGAGAGCAGGAAAGGTTGCTCCTTGTTTAACGAATTTGAAAGATAACATAAGTTAATATACTCATTTTAAAGCTTTTCTCCTTTCCCTTGTTTACTTGGTTGAGTTTCCATGTTGAAACACCATTCAATACAAGGCTGAGTCAAAATGAAGATCCTAATAAACATATGGGCTTCGTAGTTTTTCCAAAGACTTCACATCTAGAACGAATCATATTTCCCCCCCAAACATCACCAATTTTAAACAAATCTAAACCAAGACAAAGAAGAGGATTACATATTAGCCAAGCATTGTTCATCATCAAAATTTCCCTTTTCAATTTTTTCCACATTGTCTTTTGACCCAAGTGAGATAATTTTCATGCAGAGTCGTATTAAATAAAAGAAAGAAAGAAAAGACAAGGCATAAAATAGGAGAAAATAAAATGTAGAATGGAAGTAAATTTTAATTGAGAAGGAGCATGGGAAACAAACAAAGAAAACAATGCTAGGATCCATAACTCTGCCCATAACTTAATGAAACTTCCATAAACAAAAACTAACATAGAGACAAATCGTGTAACACAAAACCTAATCAAGGCATTGACCTAACCTAGTCTTACCATTACAGTCATTCTGTCAAACACATGGTGAGCATGCAACCTACAGGTCATGAGTGCATATCTATACATAGAGATATGAAACTTATAAGAGGTTTTCCAAGAAGGACTAATTCACTCTCACAATAACTAATATGATACTGATTAGGTCATGCATTCATTAACCAATCATTCAATAATTAAAAGGTTATAAGAGCCATGCTAAAATCTGTCATAAAACCATGCTTATAACCAACATATAACCAGAAATTCAACAATGATAGAACAAACATCAAAGTGACATAATAAAAAGAATATTTACTCATAAATACAAGAGGAACTTAGCTCTTATTAACCATATGAAAATCCCAACCAAATTAGGGACTTCCACGTACCACCCAACCATAGATTGGGCTGAACAAAATATTTTTTCAGCCAATCATCCCCATGCCATGTTCCAAACATGAATGTGCATATCATGGGATACACTTGTCCAAAAAAACAAGGGAATCTAGTGGTTAAACCACCTCCACCCTCACACTACCCTAATCTCACCTAAACCAATCTTGAAATCATAAAACAAAACCAAGCTTGGGTGCCTCAGAATTCCTTCACCATCCCTTGAGGAATTTCCCTATCTCCACCCACCTATTGAGGGCTTCTGGAGAAAACCATCGCCACCTCCAATGCTTGGTATTTTCCTGAGACCACCTCACTCGGATCCAAAACCTTCCAGTAAACCAAATATCAACCAAGAATGAATCCCATCACACCATGGTTGTTTGGAAATTGCAAGGCAAGGATAAAACCATTGTTGAAACCTAGAAAAACTCATGCCAATGACAACAAATAAATCGAATACACACATGCATATATCATGCATGCCAAAACAAGCTAGGAAATCATACATGTGACTTGTTACCTGCAAGTATTCCCATTGAAGCTGCTTGATCCAACCTTTCCTTGAATAATACTTGCTTTCATTTGTTTTCTTTTTCTTTCCTTTACTTTCCCTGACCATCCTTTGTTTATTTGATTTCCTTCTCCTCTTGGTGCTCTTCTCCTCTCTGGAACCAATTCCAAATCTCAACTGACAAAATGGCCCAAAATGATGCTCTGATGTATTTTTATTATTGATGCCTCTAATTTCTTCACTTGCCCTATATTTTCCTTCAATTTCCTCCTTGCATGCAACCTGTGACCTTTCACCTTCCTTTTCTTGTAATTTCCTTTATTTTCATAAATAAAATGCCAATAATCCTTTTTTTCCTTTTCAAATCCTTTACTAATGCCTTTGCCAATTTCCCCTTAGTCATAATAAAAACAAGTGATGCCCACTAGGATACTTTTCCCAACATTTAGCTTGGAATATGTGTCCCATGACCTGGTCTTTTTTTTTCCTTTATTAACTTTATTACATGAACTTTTTAACCTGAAGCTGTTAAAGATCCCTCTCCCTTAGGGAAACGCCATCCTCATCATTCAATGACACCTACAACCATCAAAACCACTGAAAGATCAAAACATACTATCCATGGAGCTATATAACCTAACTCGTTGCAGTATATACGATGAACGACCTCCCCAAAAGAAAAAACCATCACGAAAAACATGAGTGCTGATACAACCTGAGGTCTTCACCGACCATCGTGGTACATTTCTACAACATGGGAATAAATGATCTGAATTCGACCATGTGAGAAATCGTTTGATTACTAGTCATTGATGTATACCATTAACAAATGCGAGACTACTCACCGATGATGATGATGAGCGTCAAGGTACCCAACACAACCTAACAAGTGTGAATAAATGAGCTGGAGTCAAACACCTATAAGAATCTATCGATCAGCAGACAATGATGGTTTCCCACTATCGATAGTGAAGGATCTGCCACTAATGACTGCAAACCCCAAGGTACTACCAAATGGACTCTAGATATTTGCCCCAGAGCAATGAGTCGAAGTCGATAGGCAAAGATCCGCTAGAAGGAAGGCATTGAGGCATATTCCATCAATCTAGCACGAGTGTAACCTGTAGGTCAATAATGCAGAAGGAATCAGATGAGTAAACTGACTGAAGTACGTTTCCGGTGTACACAAGATGTGGCTAGCACACCACAGAAACCCTCTGAACCAACCAATAATGAAATCTGACACAGAGGCAAGGTATCCAACAATAGGGTCAAATGGAAACCAAGGTATTGCATGAATCCCAATGTGTGATAATGTAAGCTGATGTCAAACACAAGAGAAACCACTCAGTAAAAGACCCATGATACTGATCGATGCTGAGCACAAGGTGACCTATCAATAATGAAAATAGGGCCAGGGTGCAGCTCTAGCCTTATGCTCAGAGCAAGATGTCATCGTCGATAAGGACAAGACCTGCCAGCAAGAAGTCAATGGAGACCTTCTCAAACCGACATGAGTAAAGGACCAATAGAACTGATGTGATGATAGACATTATACTGACAACCAGGGATGACCGACTGAAAAATGAGTCAAGAGACACCGTAGAGAGGCCGACTCAGGCTAAATTCCCTTGAACAAAAGCACGACTCAATGTGACTATGTGGCGGCATATAATGACTCTGTATAAGTTCATTGTGCAGGAGGCACAAATGAACCCTCCATATGATTGGATGAGATAACCAATCGGGGGAGAACTAACTCAATAACAAGGTTAAGGAATACCTAAGTCAAACTAAATCTCGCCCAAACAGAGGAGACTTTGTTTTGAGTGCTTTGTTCAAGGGCGACATGATTGACTCTAGCTGCCAACAATAAATGGAAATATTGTCTCGTTCCCGCTCTTTTTTGGAATATATAGTTTCTTTGGTCTTTTTCTTTTAATTTGGAAAAATAACAAAAGAATGTTATAATACAGTGGAAAGAACAAGTGCCAGCGAAGCAGATGATCTAGTTCTTGGGATTGGAACAATCCTATGCTCAATGTAGGGAGGCGAAAACTAGTCAAAGACACTCAAAGGTGTGTTCCTTCCACGGGTCAAGGTGTGTCAAGCTGCAGAGGTCAAAAGTATGCAAGTTTGATTTTGTAGTCATGATGTTCAAAAGTTAGCTTAAACACGAGTCCAAGTGAAGCCAGCTCAAGGCAAAAAGGTGCTAGTAGTCAAAATATAATGTAGTAGTACAACTCACACAAAGGAGCCTCTAGGGTATAAGGCCAGAACGAATCAAAGAAGCAAAGAGGAATGAGTCTTTCAGCGCATAAGTCATGGCGGGACTAAAGAGGACACCCGAGCCTAGGGACAAAAAATCGGCATGAGTGCCAAGTGACAACAAGGTACTAACTAGGGCACCCATGATAAGGTAGGCTCTACCACACAAGTCATGATACTTCTAAGCAATGAGAAGGTTTCGCACCATAACTTGGTGGGGTCGATCCTCAGTCCAAAATGTAAAGGAAACTGATAAGTGCACTATGCAGGTGAAAAAACCTAACCTATATGCCACTTTCGAGAACCAATACCTGTTAGAACGGACCAACCATAAAAATTTCCTAAGGAGAAATCTTCCAAGTTCTGTATACATAAAGAGGAACACTAGACAAGAAGTTAATACATCCCACACATAAACTTCATGTAAAATCTTGTGTTATAGAATACCAAACTTGAAAATGTGTACCTCATATATACAATATGGTACAGGGAACCACGCAACCTTGCAGCTTACGTATAATAGACCTTCTAGACAAACCCCTTGCAGGGCTCAGGCCAAGGATTCCTTTGGTAATCAAAACTCATGGCTTCAAAGAGTTCCTCCTGTGAAGGCAAAGAAAGTTCTGAGAAATCATGAGACCTACAAGGATCGAAAGAGGGAATTAAAGGGTCCCATGTCCCTATAGGAAGAATCTCTCGATTAACTACCGGGACCAAGTCCCAAGAAGGAGAATAATAGGTCAAAGGATCCTTCTTAGAACTGATTGAACATTGAGGATTCAATGCCACATAATTCACCCATGGTGAGTAGAGTCTACTTGAATAGTCAGAACAAACCAAGGGGTATTCTGCAGTAAAGTCAAATTAGGGTGCAGATGCAAGTTGATCAATAGTGACAATATTCCCATTATGAGGAAAGCACATTACTCGAAAGAGTGAAGACACCACAACATTCATAGCATAGACATAATCACGCCCATGTAGCACATTAAAGTATAAAGGGTTGTCAACCACCATCATATCGATTAAGACAGTCTTCCCACCTAAAGTGATAGGAAATTGAGGAAGAACACCTATAGATTCACCAGGCCTTTGATCATAGACTAACAACTGACTCTGAGCTATCAACAACTTTGGGGAACCCAAATATTTCTAAGTCAAAGAGGATATAATACTTGTAGAGGATCCTTCATCCACCATACATCGATAGACATTTGTGGAATTAACTCTGACCTTTATTTGGAAAGGTGGAGCGCAAGGAAGATGAGGCTCGACAAGACTATCCCAGTCAAAGGAAACACTATTAGAACTTGGAGGGGGAACATTCGAAGAAACCGAAATGCCCCCTATAACAGAAGAGTCTGTTCTCAAAATAAAACAGACTCTTTTGTTAGGCACTTCACCCCCCAAAAGAGGAGTGTAATCAGTGAGCGATTGCACTGGCTCAACCACCTTATCAACCAATGGTTGATGGGATTGATGAGAAACCATATCAGAGGTAGGAGTAGAAGTACTTTCAGACTCGGACCATACCCTTTGAACCTCTGGAATACCAGGGCATAAATGAGTAAGATGGTCTCCCTTGCATATATTACAAGGGAACTTAGGTTTAAAACTTCTACGTCTAGGTTTCTTATCAACCTCCATTTTGCTAACATGACTAGCAGTGGTTTGCGGAGAGTCCTGAACATGACTTGCAGATGATCCTAACTCTTTGCTAGTATGACTTGCAGTGACTAGACTTGTGCCCCCAGCATGACTAGCAGTGGCTGAAGGCTTTTCTCCAACATGACTAGTAGAGGTTGAAGATGAAGTGCTAGTATTATTCTTCTTCTTTCACTTCCTCTTTCTCCTCTTTTTAGATTTCTTATTACAGGTAGGAGGAGAAAAAGGAATCTCGTATTTCTCTTTGAAAGAATATGAACAATTTGCACCCATGTGATGCCCTTGAGTTAAAGCATTCAACTAAGAAGCTTCAATAGCATTTGGAATATTCAGAGTGGACCATTGCCAAACGGGTAGTCCAACATTCAACCCAGGAATATTCAAAGTGGCCATCAAAGGAGTACCAATGTTTCCAAAGAAAGGAAAAGCACAAGGATCCCCTTTTGGGAGGGTACCTTGGTTGGTTTCCACGGGAATATTGGCCATATCTAACTGATTCACAGACCCTTCCCTTACGGGAATGTAGAAATAAATTTCAAGGAGGAAAGATAGGCAATCAAAACATTTGCCCTTGAGAAGGCAACTCCACAACTTCTGAAAGAACGTCCAAAAGCCTTTCCAAATCAGTAGAGTGGTAAGCCAGTCACTCAAAACACAAAGTCCAAACGTGACTAGATGAAAATACCTAAAGCCAACTATATACAAGGAGCAAAGAGCACTCACTAAAAAGTCCCTAAAAGATATCAGCCAATCAAACTACTTCCAAGTATTTCTACTCCAGGTGACGAGGACTGGACACCAAAATACAAGAAAGTGAAGTAAGGGGGCTTCCGAAGATAATCTAGGATAATGACGGCCCAGCCCTATCAGTGAAGGTATCAGAGGAAGTTACATTGACCTCCTAACAACAGCCTGCGTTGGTGCAAGCCCCCAAGCTTTGCAAGGGTGCCCTCCAGTAGTACTGTTGAAAGTGATATGACGTCGACCTCAGGTGCCACGGGATTCCCCTCCGCAACCACTTGTGTAGATCCCTAGGAGTAGCAACTAAGGTTACCAACTTGTATCAAAAGCCAGGTGGAACAGTTGTGAGGTAAGTTCGGAGAAGTAGGAGAGGGGGTATCTCTCTTCCCTGCCTTCACAGACCCTCGTGCTTAACTCCCAGATTTGGAGCTTTCCTGGTCTTCCTAAAGCTATTGGATTTTCACTCACTATTCAGACTCCTATGTTTGACAGTTTAAATGGCCTTGGAGTGTTAACTCTCCACTCACCTAATCCAAGGCCCTAAAATATCCTAAAACTTGTTAATGTGTCTAACTTGAAAAATATAAAAAGTTCTATTATATTTTAATTAGCGCTTGATTTTAAATGGGCTGTTATTTAAGTCAAGGGATAAGAGGAAGTGAAACTAGTGGTGTTTTGACGCAAAAGAAATTAATAAAAACCAAACTATATGCAAATGCACTTGCTTTCGTTTTTCGATGAAAGAAATTTCTATAGGGTTCAGAGGAACTTCAAATAAAGCTACAACTTTTTCTTTTCTTTTCTTCAAACTTCACACTCACAAAAGCTAACAAAACTATAGATGCCTAGAAAGATGCACAAATTAATCCTAATTCCAAAGGTTTTTTCCCCTTGCTAGTCGCGACATGCTTGAAGGAGGGAGTGGAGCACCCCCCCTTGTGCCCCTCCATGGATCATTGCCTCTGCAACAACTCTGTAACCCTAGACTTCTGATTTTTTCTGGGCACACGATGTTTCACATCCATTAACGAGTTTTTGCTCATTCTTGGTCAATCAATGTTTCCAATTATATTAAAGTTAATGAGGTAAATAATAATATTAATATCAACAATATTTTAAATGTTATTAATAATATTAATGAGGTTAACATTGTGATTAATAATAATTTTTGTATTAGTTAGATTCATGAGGTTTTAAATTATTAATATTGAGATTAATATTTAATATTAAGTGGTTAATAATGGTCAAGTGGACAACCATGGTCAACCATGGTTTCACCTTAGATAATATGGTCAACATGGTCAACAGTGGGAAACTATGAACAACAATGGTTAACCATGGTCAAATATACTTGATGATGGTTAATCATTATCAACTCTAGTTTTTCATGGGTAACCATAATAAACCTTAGTTAACCATGTTGAAATTTGATTAATGCAATCATACTTAATATTCATGTTCAAACATAGACAACATGGTCAACCAAGGTGCCCATCCTCTATCCTAGTAAACTATAGGAAAACATGGAGAGCCATAATCGACCATGCACAACCACGCACAACCATAATAAACCCCCATGAACCATAACTTGACAATGTTTAACAATAGGTAGCCATAGTAAAAAAAGATCACCCATATTCAACTATGGCCTACTAATCCTTCCATTCACCTTGACCATCAATTAACAACAACCACTTAAATAAAAGTTGGTGATATAGCCACCTTCTAAATGCTAATAAAGTAACTTATATCAACGGCTTTTTTATTAGGAGATCATTACAAATAAAATAACATGTTTATTACTCAAAGGATCATAGCTTGAGTGGCTTCATGAACTATTCATTTCCTCATTTAGGAACCTCTTTGTGGCATTTATGAAATAGTTGCATTTGGTGTTAATAGTCAAATCTCCAAAAACATATTGTAACTAGCCCATTTGTAATATTTATAATAGTTCATTTTATAAACACTCCAACATGTTTTCATATTAAATAACTATTCAAATATATAAACTCACCTAAACACATCTCAACATCTCATCAAAATTGAAATTTTGCTATATCCACCAAAATAAAAATATAAAAAATTAAATAACTATACAGAACATTTAAATAATATAGACTTATAAAAAATTTACACAAGGAGAAATTAAAAATCATTTAGGCTAATATTAAATCCTTATTTAAAATGGATACTAGAATGCTAAAATAATACCACTTTTGTTTCAATTTTCCAACCATGTTGGAAGTCAGGCTCTACCTCTAACTTCATCGTTTTTAACACACACCATTTTGTTGTTTGAGGTTCGAGAAGGGAACCACGTGGGCTGGCCGACGCACTAATCTATGCCACACCCTAAATTTTGTGAGATATGCAGCTTATAAATAAAGTTTCAAAAGGAATCAAAATTTTAATAGAGCTCCAAGCCAAAAATAAATAAATAAGGAGAAGACTAAAAAATATATACGAAGATTCCTCGTGGAATGGCAAAAATGGGTGTAGCCAGTTCCAAAAAGCTTTTGGAAAGTGTTAGTATCCCCGAAGACTATGTTGATCAATTAGTACAGGAATTTGCTTACGATCCAATTCGTCTACCACTTACAAATGACCCTGCTCAGGTTCTTTACAACCGCAGAACACTGGAGAATATCTGGGACGCCAAACATGAAGCCCTTAACCCATTCACCCGCCTGCCCTTCAATATTAGCGATGCTATTCCCCAGGCTGAACTGAGGCAACAGATGTGTCAATACGTCGTGAGCAACGCAAGTCTACACGTCATTTCAGACTATACCAAAGTCCTGAGCGAGAGCGATATGAAAAATCTGTTAAATCAATTGGTTTCAGACTACAAGTCTCTAATTAATGCTGAGAAGGCGAGGAAGAGAAAGTCGCAGAAAAATCATTGCTGGAAGGCCCTCTGGCAAAGATTCAATCTGCTCCGTCTATATTGCCAGTACAGGGCAGAAAATAGGGAGTTGTTCTCTTCAATCAGGGGATATAAATGGTTGTACCAAGTAATAACTGAAGAGCTATTTTATTTATGCCGCAATTACTACTCTTCGTGTGATGATGCGAAGGAAGTGTGCAAAGAAGTGGCTCGGTTCCTGGATGTAATCGGTTTGAATGACAGCGATTTGGCGAAGGCACCTGAAGACTTTAGGTGGGGGTCTGTACACATTCTGTCTGACCTTGCAACAGAGTGCGATTATGTGAAAGTTCAGAGTATGGTTTTAAGAATCTACCGTCGCATTTTTTCCGACAGCGACCTTGGTCACAAGAAGGTTTTCTGCTCCTGCACGGTCCGTGTCGCTCTGTATATGTTAGGAGGGCGCGAGAATGTTAGTGACATATCTAATGAAGACTTGTACAACGGAATGGCAATTCTCAATGCTGCGTGGCTTCAAAACAAGTCTCTTTGCATATCAGAGTTTGATTACGTTGACATTATGGTCAACATTTTAAATCTTTGCATTTGCCGCCTTAAAGACCTTCATGATGCAGCTATAGCTGATCATGAAAAACCCCATTACTGTGATGAACTTGATAAAAATGAGAAGAATATTTATTTGATAACCATAGCACTAAACCAAGGGCTCTGGTTAATTAATTCCATACTCACAGTTACGTCTTATGAGGACAAAGAAGAGTTCTTCTGGGAATCCAAGCAGAAGCTGCAAGATTTAGATATAGTAAGCATAATTGTCCGGCTGGCAAGACTTGCTCTCGCTGGTTTCAAATATCTGTGGGCATCTCATGTGGAATTTGGTTTAAGTATTGTAGCGGCACATTATGGAGGAGGAGGCGATATAAGAAGAGACGAGGTGGCTCTAGTGTTTGGAGACTTTCTTAGAAGCAATAATGTCGATACGTATGGCCCACTTGTTAAGGTGTTATTGCAAAACGTTTTGAGCGATATCAAAGCAGTTTAGGTGGTCACCATGGTCCTAGGATCGAGGAATCAAATTATTTTCCAGTTGTAAATTTTATTTATTTACGAAAGTTGATAATCTTTTCTCACTTCTTTATTTTACGTATCTAGTCGAGCTAGGTATGCATTTTAATTGCAAATTGGGTATATCTTTGACCTACCTTGTACACTCTTTAGTACGTGATTTGAATCACGTAGGGTTGGTTTTTTATAACTGACTTGAAAGATTGGTTTTACAATAGATCAAGAGAATAATACCAAATAAGGGTGAAATATTCATCGATATGAATGTGCACAAAGTATTGAGAAAAAAGTATGTAAAATCATTCTTACTAAACAAGAAAGGCACAATCACTTAAATCGAATTAAATAAATTGTATATTTTGTTTTCAATATGAAGTATAGGTGGATTCTTGCATGTATGATGAACCATTGTGGAGGAGTTTTCAGTTATGTTTTTACATTTATTTAATTTGATTAAAAATTCATTATAAAACTTTTTGATAACCATATATTACATGAGTCTAAAGTGGAATGTTTAGATGATTTCCCCATATTGTTTTTATGAAACATGTTGTTGGCTCTTAGGTAAATACGTAGGTTATTTATTTTAAGTATTGAACTTTATAAATACCTAAATTAGTTTAATGATAATTGTATGGTTTTGTAGTTATTATGGTAAAAAAATATTTTATAGTACAAAATATTTCTAGAGTTATTTATATTTATGAGAAATTGTGATACAAAAAGTTATTCTTTATAAAAATAAAAAAAAATCAATTCTTTACTTTTCTATAATTTCTAGCATTTTGGAAATGTTCTCTTTATGTGAGTAGGTTATGAGGTTGACATAATGTGACTTCTAGAGTTGACATTAATGCCAACACTACCATCACATGATGTCAACCACTTAGTCAACATGCATCACACATGACCATGACCTTATTGACATCAATGCCAACACTACTAAAGATCTATCCTTGACTCATGAAGAAAATGAAGACTTACAATTTAGGTTATCCTAATTAGAGGTGAATCTCCACCTCCCATGTGACTCTTTACCTTCCTCATGACTCGAAAATGATTTCTTTAATTCTTACAAGACCTTTGAGAATTTATATGACTATAGAACTCAATAGTGACTCTTCATATTCCATGTGGGACCCTTTGTCTTCATCTTATTTACATTTTCTCATTTTGTGAAATTACACAATTACATCCACAGATGATGTGGTGAGAAACTATGACGCATGTGACTCTTGAAATGATTCTTGTACAAGCCATCACTTGGAAATGATGACATGGAACTTCACGATGATGTGCCAATGCCAAGATTCTCTTCTTTTTTGGACATTGAATAAACCAATGCTCCATGTGTGTTTCGTGACATGGAATAACCACCTCTTGTGGATCCTTATATCTAGTGATGTCATCGTTGACTAACACATGCGAGTTTTAGTTTAGTGGTAATCATGATTCCCAACAAGTGGTATCAAAGCATAGGTCACGAGTTTGATGCACATTCGATTCATTTTGGGGGGGGGGTATTGTTGGACATTGGATAAACCAATGCTCCCCATGTGTTTCGTGACATGGACTAAATGCCTCTCGTGGATCCTTATCTCTGGCGATGCGATTGTTGACTAACACATGTGGGTTTTGGTTTATCAAAAATCATGATCCCCAATAATATTCATCTTCTTTCTGGATGACTTCTTCATAGTTCCAGCTTCACAAGTATCTTCTAGCATAGTTTCCTTCTCTTCCTCTCTAAGCATCATCTTGTCATGTCAATATATAGTACCTACAAGCGAAATACACTCAGGACCAGACAATGTGAGTCTAGAAATATCTGGGTACTGGACCAAGAGGAAGGCTTAGGTATTATGTAGTTCATAGTTCCAGAGGATAGGAGTGACAGACTGAGATTTGAAACTGCATAATGTGTAGTTTTGGAGGCCTCATAAATAGGATAATGTGCTCAACCGAGGTAAAATATTACTTGCAACTACGTAATGTGTAAGAAGAGATTGACAGGGACACATGATTGTGAAATTATGGGAAGCAAGGGACCGAGATTGAGCACAATGATCGCGTAATGCACAATCCTTGCAGGAAGATATTTCACATGGGATCAATGAAGAAGACATGCAAATAAGATTGAACTTGAACATGATCACGCACTCAGAATAACTGATGACACAACATCAAACAGTCATCACTCAAAATCAACATGATCCCCTTTATGCGGCAACAAAACAACATTCTCCTCCAAGTGCAACACTTAGGGCACACTTTGCAATGACAATGACGACACTAGAATGACAATGCATAAAACTTTGGGAATGAGTCCAATACATGTCTATATGATAAATAGGACCCATCATTTCCAAATATTCCTCTTGAAATGAAGCCAAAAATATGTTTTCACAATATGTGACACTTCCCATGCCAAAAAATGACACTTCTTACAACAATTACAAAAGCTAAAAGAAAGTGAAAAAACACATGCTATAGCGAAGAGGACACAAAAGTTTCACTTGTATAAGTGAAAACAAGTAAAAATGGCAGTCACAAAATTGAAAGTGACACTAATCAAAATCAAAGCACACAAAAGTGACAGTTGAGAAAACTCACCCGAGAGATGATATGATCGTAACCAACATTAGGGGAATTATCAATCTTGGGATTGATTATGCATTGATTTTCAATAAGGACTATGGAGTCTCTATCTCTAGGGACTATGCAATCACTATCCTTGGAGATTACGCTAGCACGTCCTCTTGGGGTTTAGTCATCAACCACAAAGAATTGCGCAATGACTATTTTCACCATCTATGTAGTTATTATCAGCTAAGACTGTTTAGTTTTTGACTCTCACATAGATTGACATACTTGCTTGCAAGATAAGCGCTTGTGAATGCAACGAAATTTAATCATGTGTAAGCAAGTGACCTTGATAATTAAGAAACATCAGTCAACCATGAAATGACTAATAGAAATTGACAAACAAAAGATCATAGGATAATAACTAAGCTCCAAAATTAAAGTTTAAGAAAACTGTTCGAGGGCGTTTGTCACGGCAACAACACTTGATGATGAACTAGTAGAACTCCAACTTCTATGTTTGGGTCTTATCCTTAAGTGCAAGGTCTCAATATTTTAGGAACTATTGATTCAACATGTCAACTTCCTAGTATTTTGCACTTATTTGAGTTAAGGATATAGTCCCTCTTATTCCTTGCATGGCTTCAAACATATAAACATTAGTGTAGTCGCACCTGAACTGTTTCGAAAGGGGAGAAGGATAATAAGTATATCGAGCCTTTTAAGCACAATACCTAGTGTTTCTCCACTGCCAGTGAGCCCTTATAGTACCCCAGTGGAGTCACCTCAAGGAGACACAAGCATCACTTCGCTGCCAGTAGAATTGGAAAGTACCTCAGTGAAGTTTCTTGCTTCACCTCTCTGTGTAGGAAGCCTTTCTATTCTTCACCCTTTATTTCATTTTCTTAAAGATATGATTGAATCATTTATTTGACATTTATAACATGCGTGGAAGAGGGATCCTGACTTATTGAGAGCAGGAAAGGTTTCTCCTTGTTTAACGAATTTGAAAGATAACATAAGTTAATATACACATTTTAATGTTTTTCTCCTTTCCCTTGTTTACTTGGTTGAGTTTCCATGTTGAAACACCATTCAATACAAGGTTGAGTCAAAATGAAGATCCTAATAAACATATGGGCTTCGTAATGTTTCCAAAGACTTTACATCTGGAACGAATCATATCTTCCCCCCAAACATCACCAATTTTAAACAAATCAAAACCAAGACAAAGAAGAGGTGATGTAGGAGCATCATCCCCGAAAAATACGTTGTATTTTATTTAAATCTAGGG